>JARKHS020009774.1:0-71081 GCA_030143305.2 Amblyomma americanum
CATTTGTGCTCCAGGTCTGGCAAGCGACCGGTGCTCGTTGGCAGCTACATTCAAGATGGCTGTCATTTTTTACGCCGAAGAAACGAACAGCCACGTACTGGGCCGCAATTTCGACGTTCGCAACGTGTGATACAGGTGTGGCAGCTGCAGCGAGGAAAATTTTCAGCTGTTCCACGTGATGTGACTGTTTGCGAAGTGCGGAGTTTCGCTGGACAACGACATTAAAACGACGTGCTGTGGGACCGCAGCAACGATCACGACGGCAGCGCAAGTGAGGACGATGGCGCAAGTGTGGAGAAGTAGTCCAGTTACTAATACATTTTCGTTTTGGAATGTGCCCACGGGCACGCCCACGCACGGCAGCTGGTAGCGGCTGGCGATAAATGGCGGCCACTTGATAATGCTGTCGCATTCATCTATTCAAGGCCAAGCTTAAACAACCTCAATAGTTTTTTTTATTTTTTGGAAATGTGATTTGGGGGGGTCGACTTACAATCGTGTAAATATAAATCGTGTAATGTGCCTTTTTCAATTGATTGATTTGTACATATGCACATGCTGCATTCCATGTGCCCACTTCCAAACTACATACATGCGATACATACATGTGATAGATTTGATACATGTGAAGGTTGTTCTTCCATTTGTAAGCAGCTTTATGAATGGTGGGATGTATGTACCTGTGTTATTTTTTAGGCTGAACTTATCCAAAGAAAGTTCCGTGCCCTCTTTTTACCCTGAAATCTGACATGAACTCTTGCTTCTATCAGAACTACAGACCTTCTGGAGTTGCTTGGAGGCTCTGGCCCTGGATCGAGATGATGTCGAGCGCCCCCCGGACTACACTCGTGAGTGGTCTTGCTGCTGCATGAGCATTAATCTTGTGGTTGGCTCGGAAGTGGTTTTGCAGAGAAGCAGTGCTCTACAGCATGCACTTATGCCTTCTTTACTGCTAATTCTGGGCTCTTTGTTTTTCTTTAGTTTGTGTGGTGCCATGTAGGCAAGAATGCAAGCCGAGCGCAGATATAGTTTCAGTCTACCTTTCATTTTCTATCCAGCTGGAGTCCGTAGTGCATAGGTCCTCGTGAGTGAGGCTAGATTGCATGGCCTCCTCCTGCAATTGCAGGAGAGCTCGTTGTAGTTTTCGGCTGCTTAGCAGCCTTGCCTTTAGGCACTGCGAATAAGCCGCTGCGTTTCTCTTGGATGTCACACCCCCTGATGGAACGGCCTGCTAGTATGTTAGCACACTTTTGTCATTTTTGGGAAGGGGGGGGTGCTTCACCCCTTGGCATCTAGGCGCTGCAGAGAAGCCACTGCAACGAGTGATACCCACTGCCTTTTGGCTTGGAACATAGTTGCCGGGTGCTCGTGTGGTCAAGGAATGTATTGACCGGAAGAAAAACAGTGTAACTCTATGGGGTATTTCTATTGCTCACGATTTTCTGCTGTATTTACAGTGTGAGGTGCATGTGTTAGAGGGCAGGTGCTTTTTAATGAGCATGAAAAGTTTTTGTTCCCACAAAATAATTTTAGATGCTATGTAAATTCAGGAAATTAAGATTCATGCCGTGACCTTGTGTCATTTCATATCCAGGCATAACTAACAAGAGTGAATTAAATGCACGTGTTATTGTTAAATAGTTTGCATACTAAAATCGCTGTTTTGCAATTGCTAGCTGTCGGCCTACATTAGCGTGTGCTATTCTTCAAGGTCCCAATCATGAGAAGATGAAGACCAAGGCAGGAGAAGAGATGGAAGCCTTCTTAGAGGCTGCATTTCCCGACGGCTGCAACTCGACCACCACCAGCACAGGATCCAGGAAAAGGGCGGTTAGTGCCTCGCATTCTGCTCAAATAAGCTGCAGAGTGGCCCCTTCTTGCAACAAGTCATACATGTGATCATGTCGAGCTTACGCATTGCTAGCTGCCTTTAGCAGTAATAGAAATTCAGAGCAAGGAGTAAGCTGGGTAATATGGCAACTTTTCTCTTCTTCTCTTTCCTTTCCCCTGGAGGAGAATTGCAAGACTAGGAAACAGATTTTGCAAGTCCATAAGTTTCTAGGCGTGGGGAAAAAACTTTTCGCGTGTTAGTGTCAGTCATGCAGCGCTGAAGTTTAAAAGGGCAGTGTGGCAGGCCTGTTCCAGTTTTTCCTTCAGTACATTCCTGTCAATGTCATGGAGTAGATTTTGGGATAACCTCTGCGAGTCATTGCAAACAAAATAGAAGACTTCAGAGGTGAAGAAAATGTCGACAAAGGATGCTGAGTGTGAAGCATGGTTTTCAGAAGTGCCTTTGTGATGCTGTGCAGTGAGCTGCAGTGGCATGGAACATGCAAAATGGGAGTGCTATTTTGAAGCATCACATCTTTTCTTTATTGCAAAAATGGAAAGATATATTGTATAAACAGATGTGAGGGCCACACCCGTGTACGGGCTGCACCGTTTTCCCCCAAGGAAATATTTTTTTTTAAAATCTGTGTAAGGGCTGCACCCAAACTTTCTACGACACATGCAAGAATAGCCTTCAAAATGCATGCACCATGGCCTCCGCGATTAGCTCCTGCTATTAGCAATGGTGCGCTTGATTGTGGAAGCTGCGCACGCGCACAGGAGCTTCCAGGTGCCGACCACGGATGGCGCCCGAGGCAGCGGCTCATCATCATCAACTTTTCCCTTTGCCGCGAGCTCCCCCGTCCATATCAGCAATATCTTTTAGTGGCTGTCAAAGACACAGGAGTTGTGGTAGTGTGTTAGTTTACCGTAGTTGTGGCTTTCGTTTGCTGCTGCCAAGCGTCGCAATTTTAGCACGATGGGCAAGCACCTTAATAGCTAAACGGCTAGGAGTTTGCTCTTGAACACAGCAAGCGTGCGGCTGCCAGGAAATTTGACATGGCCGAGAAGTGCATCCAATGAAGGTGCAACCAAAATGATGTATTGAGGAACACAAGCTGCAAAAAGCGCGCTTTCCGAGGCAAGCCGTGAAAGTTTCCTGAATTGGAAGCAGAGCTACTCTGCTGTGTGATGGAAGTGCAGAACAATGGCTACGCATTGACAGCGGACATGGTGTGCGACTTATTGTGGGATGAGCATGCACCAGAGCATAGTACCAGCTCCAACTTGGAAGACTTCGCGAGTGACGACTGAACGTAGAATAAATGCCGCATATTCCCCGATTGGCCCGTTTTTCGCACATCGCGTGAATGGGCCGCGCCCTGAAAATTGGCCCTCAAATCTGGAAAAAAAGTGCGGCTCTTACATGTGTTTACACAGTAGTTCAGTTACCCAAAATGAGTTGGTGAAATGTATTCCATTCTGCACTGCAGAAATAGTCATTTGTAAACAAATGTGCTGCTTGACGAGCCCGACTTTTCCACGTTCCTGCAGCACTGATTTTTGGAGCCCTAATCCCTGTGCGTCATGGGCCACTGGGAAAACTAGGTTCTCTGAGCTGCCAGAAGCGAATAGCGACCTTGCATGTGTGGTTTTCACAGGCTCTTTGAATCTTACTGAGCTGCCGCTTGCATACGCAAGGTGACCCAGCGATGCAGTGAGAGCTATCCCACGGCTGCACTGCATGACTCGGTATTCTTGGCCATGCAGCTTCCGTACGAGTGTGGCCTACCGGTGACCCATGACGAGTGAACATGTTTAAATTAATGTTCTGGCTATTCTTCTTCACAGCAAGCTTCTGGAGATGGAAGCCCAGCCAAAAAGGGCCGATCGGAAAACCAAGGCAGTACTGTGGATATCCGCGAAGAGGCAAAGCGTGGCAAGGTAATGTAATTGGCTTGCAGCGTTTTTTCTTTTTTTGTCACTGGTTATGGGTCAGGGTTCACAGAGTGCATAAGTAAAAAAAAAAAAATTGGCAGTGGGTTTAACTCTGGTTAAACCTGGAGTGACGCGATAGTGATGTTTTTGTGTTACACCCGCATCGAAATATGGCCGCTGCAACCGGGGCCGAATCCGCGAGTGTGGGACCAGCAGCCAAAGCTACTGAACCACCATGGTGGGTTGGGCACTCAGCACTGCCCTTACATCGCTGGCACTGCAATCGCCAGTCATGCAGTACACACCACAAGCACAGAGCGATGGCGTGCTGCGGTGATAGATCAATCCTGCCAGCCATAAACAGTTCTGAGTGAATGCATTTCCCATATTTCAGCACAAGGGTTTTGCTCACTTCTGGGTGATACGAATATTTTTTGCGACTCCGTGAGATTTGTATCATTGGGATTCTACTGTATCTGTATGAGGGAATAATTCAAGCTAAAGCATGCGTGCATTTCACAGCAAACAAAAACACTCATGTTGTGGTCTTGAGACCAGCGGCCTGCGCGCAGCTGACTACCATTGTTTCCAAGCGCCACATTGTAAGCACACCGCATGTACCACCACCTTTTATGCATATGCTGCTCAGTTTGATGTAGTGTCAGGTTGGGTGTGGTGTTAAGATCTGTTTACCAAGACTTAAGTAGAAATATACAAGAATCAATAAAAATTGTGGGTTTGATATTCAACAAGATCCTCAAACCTAGACAAATACGTAGAAAAAAAATAGCAATCAATAAAAATCCCAAGACTTGTTCGGTAGTCCAAGAAAATATTGCTCCTGCTCCCTCACACTGCAGTCTCAAGGGTTACATGTCTGGCTCTCTTCTTTCACAGTTGGCCAGCCTGACCGTCAATGTGCTGAGAGACTTTTGCAAGCAGGAGGGCCTCCGCTGTCCATCTAAGAAGGCAGACATTGTTGAGTGCATCAAGAAGCACCTCAAGGTCTAGTCTCCATCTTCATTCCTGCAGTCTTGTCAGTTTGGCTTGATAAAAAGAGGAATGTCTGCACTGAAGGCTGGCAGTGGCAACCTCGAATTCAAGTGACATTGGACAAAATGCTAGAGCTTTGATGATGCCTTGGTGTCGCTGTCAATACAGCTGTCATGCTTGGGCCATCGGTCATGCTCTGCAGTAGAGAAGAGAGAGGCATTCATTTCATATTGTTTTCCTGATACCGTTTTAGTATGTTAATGAAAATAAACTATGTGCTTCAAGCTTTTCGTTGCTTCTTCAAAACTGTCATGTTCCTGTATTACGTTGTTTCATATGACTTGGACAATGCAGAGAAACCAGTATAATAAAAACAAGACCACGTCAACAGAGTGTGTCACGTAACATATACTTCTTTTCTGGCAGGAATACTGTAATCAACTGCATTCTCTGTAATTTCTGCATAGTCTGTATTTCAACATTATTCATCGTGTGTGTAGCACTAATTCAAGCAGGGGACCGTTTTCGCTGTTACATCAGTGCCTTTCATAGGAACGACTTATTGGTGTTAATTATGGCTTGCAGTGAACTTCAATAACCAAAGTCAATGCCAGCTCTATAGGCAACGAAAAGTCGAGAATATGCTTTTGTCTGTATGATGTTTGTGGTTGCTTTTAAAGGGACATGGAGGACAAATTGAAGTGTCCATAAGTTACCGCATTCTAATTGCACCGAGACTACATTTCACCAAAAACGGAGCTTCTACAAGCTAGTAAAGGCCAGAAAATGAAGTACGGGTGTCATCACCACCACCCGATTTCGCAAACTGCATGCGTTGACACCGATTTTTGGATGCGGATTCCAGAGGCTACGCTATACTGCCATTCTCTTCAAAATGATGGCAACTAGTCCTTTTCGAAATGAATGTTACAAGTTTCAGTCAAAGGGCGGGAAATTTTTTTTTAATTCAATCATCTCGGCCATAAATGCCTGCATCAGTGCCGAACAAACATCAATGTAGCCAAAAAAAGCCAGAGAATCAATTTTTACTGAGAACAATTATTCAGTCGAGTGGTTTTCCGACAAATGGCAGCACGAGTGCTAGACAGCAATTTTGGTACCATTATCAAAAAAGAATTGTGTTTGCTAGGGCGTGCGAGTTTGATGGCATTTATCTTCGTAGAGGCACAAAACACAAATACAAGACAGTCTGTCTCTTGAAGAGACGTACGAGTATTTACACTTTACACTCCGTTGTCCCTCTTCTTGTGTACTCACCATTGACCTTCATACTTGTGTGAGGCATAAGGATTCAAAAAAGGAAAATCCTGGCTTCACACCACTGCAACCTAATGGCCAGTCAATATCCCCAATTAAAGTATGGTGAATCTGAGTGCTGTTGTGATGAAAAAATAAACTGTCTGTTGCACTCAGGTGTAAGTCTTTTCTGAGTAGCCACTATAATGCAGCAATTACAAAAACGAAATTCAAGTTGAATGCCTGCACGAGAAAGCACCTGAAAAGGCTGCTGACCTGGAATTTCAAGTGTGAGAGATGGGTAGAACTGGCCGGCACCATCAACAACTAGCGTAGCTCCAGAAATGTAAGAGGCACCTGGAGACAGCAGGAAGCACACTGCTGATGACACCTACCAGAATACAAAGAAAACGTTGAAATATCATAGCACAAATTTGAACACCAACTTCACCCCCACATACACACACATTTTTTTTTTCTCCCTTCTTAAGTTTCAGATTCTACAGCAACAGGGTGCTAAGAACCGAATTGCACCTGCATTCGTAGGCAACTTACAGCCATTGTAAAAAATATACAGGCCGACTGGCTTTGCTCCTAGGCCCATACAATGAGGCTCCTTGGCATGCAGGACCGCTGGTGTGCTAAAGACAAGTTCCCCTCACCCTCAAGGGATTTGGAGCACTGGAAACAGAAAATTAGCTACAGTGCACAACCCAGAAGCAAAATCAGTGGCCTGCACATTTGTTGCAAAAGCTGTACCTGTTTTCATTCCTCTCTGGGATAAGCCATGAAAGCAAAAGAGATGCAAAGGATTGTCAAGTGCGCTATATATTTACATGTTTACCTGAGGGGCAATCGTGGGCATTGCATAGGAGGGAACAATAATACAAATGCGAGACTGTGTTCAAACAGAAAATATGCTCTACTGTTGGCAGCAAAAGCAAAAAATGGATGCATTCATTATTGAAGACTTGTGCAAGTTAGTACGTATTGATTATGTGAGGCAGCACAATCCTGGACAAGCATTTGGATGTCTATCCAGAATTCTCAATTGCCTGTGGTCCTCTCCCATTAAGCCTTGTCGTTTTCTGGGCTGTGAGACACAATGTACACAACGGAAGCTTCTTGTTAAGAAGCATGTTTATATTGAATACAACTTTATGCTTTTGCCTTATTTCTCAATTTCTAGCTCCTGCTACAAAACGTCCGAGTTTCTACAAAGCGTTTCTCTCTGCCAGCAACAGAATAAAAGCCTCCTCTGAAGCCTGCCATGGCCACAAGCATTTTGTAGCAGGATTCACCAGAGGCTTTGTAGCTGGAATGCAAGAAGGTAATGCATTACTGCCACTAATAAAAGTAATCTGAAACTGCACTACAGACCTCTTGAGGGATGCCATGTCTTTTGGCAGGAAGTCGTGGCCTTACTAATGTAAATAAGTCAGTTGCATAGTTCTTTGCAGCAGTCTCAGAATAGATGGTACCCTGCCACAAAAAGAAATGGAAAAAGACTGCTGTTATACATGTATGGCACCATATTGCTAACCTAGCACTGAACTTGGGGCACCTGAGGGTTTCAGAAACTGCACCAAAAGTTGAATCCTGGCAAACATCAGAGAGATGTCACTGGAGAAATCTATTGCGTGAGGTTCCTTTTTACAGCTACATATAATGGCATTAGAAGTAGCACTATCTACATTCCAGTGCCACTCACCTTCATTTAGTGCCCTTTCCATGATGCTGCCCACCGTCAACAGAGTTGTTTATCCGCAAAGCAGCCACAAATAATTAAACACGGTGCACATTAGCAAAGCATACACCTGAAGACTTAATTTACCATGTTGCATAGAGCTCCGAACATGAACGTAATAAGCGCAGAATTTTGAGGTTTGAAATTATAACGAAAGAAACGTCCTTGCGATCGAAATATTAAGAATTATTTTGTGAGGCCTGAAGGGCCAAATTTGGGTCGGGTAATTATTTCACATGGTTCATGTTCACTGCATAAGTTACATGGTCATCGGAATCCAAAACATTGTACGCAGCACTTCACAAGAAATTGACATTGGCAGACAAATATGGAGGTTTGCCTTTTTTTTCAGCAACATCGTAATCTCTGCAATGAAATTTTCCTTTTTCTGTCACCTTCCGGCCATTACTATTAACTGCTATAAACATGGTTCCTTTCTTTCTCTTTGAACAGACACGAACAGGTGAGATATTTCTTTTTTTCTATCTCACTCCAAGGGACAGAACCAAGCTACCTTCAACACAGGGAAAGCATTGAGCTTGACTGCATTGGAAGCATAACTCAGTATTCACAAAGACCTATTTTTCGCAAAGTTCACTCTTACCCAACCTGTGAAATAAAAATTAGTCATCACAGATTCATGTTCTCACCGGCATGATAGCATTGATTCTGATTCCATTTGCTGCCCATTCGATCGACAACGAGCGGGTGAGGTTTTCCACACCAGCCCTGGCTGCTCCCGAGTGGCTGTGAAAATTGCACGCATAAGCACAACTAACACAATGCTCAAGCTATACATACGCATATATGTGGCCACATGTTTAAAGGAACTGCTTACGCTGCCATTGGATATCCACGTATGTTTTCCATAATGATGTTAACAATGCTTCCTCCATGCTTCTCCATCCACTGTTGATAGGCTGAAAAGCATTGGAACAAACAATTCTGCATTCTAATCTTTGCACCCAGGCCTCACAGCTGGGTTTTCCCTTGCAAGCAGAGCACCCTGACTATGTATTCAAGCGGGAAGTGATTAGAAGCTGTGTTCTGAAAACTTCCAAGCAGAAAACTTGATTAAAAAGAAATAAACATCAGCAGAGAAACTTTTCAAATTGAAATCTATCATCCCTGGGGCCTTCAATGATGTGCTAAAGAAGGTGCCAAGTGGTGGAATTGAACCAGTAGCCAATGGACTGTAAATTTCTTGAATTAGATGGTAGCACAACCAAGCAGTGCAGCCGTGTGACCCGATAGTGACTGCGTGAAATTTAATGTGGCTAGGTTACTTCACGTAACACTAAATAACATGAAACTGCTTGCTGAAACATTTCTCTCCATAACACCAAGTGGCATTAAACTCCCATTGCAACTAAGGTGCCTCAACGCCAGCGCGGCCATTCTGTGCTCAGACACTTCTTTTGGAGGGTGCAAAAAGAGGGTAAGGCACTTATAGTCAGATACAACTCAAGAATGCAGAGGTGAATGCCCCTCAATGGAGGCCCCCAAGCCAATGGCGTCGACCGGTTTTCATGATGTCGCGGTTCATTCCCTAGCATGAAATCGCAGGTGACTGGCAAGTACCTCCGTGAAATGGGATTAACCGCAACGTCATGAGAATCTGTCAATGTCACTGGTTAGAGGGCCTTTCTTGAAGGGCATTTGCCAATAGGTCCTTGACTTGTGTCCCAATATAGATTCACGGAATATAACTACAGAAAAATGCATTTGCTTGTTCAAGCAATGCACAAGTGCAAGCAACATAACTGTAACAGGAAAAAAATAACTGCTGGAGAGAGAATATAGGATGGGTCAGTCAGCACTTCTACGTAATGGACTTCACAGTGCAGAGGCAAATATTAAGTAGGTTAGTATTCAGTTTCCCTCAGCTAAGGTCTTCTCATTTTGTTCTTCGTGTTGTAACTGTCTTGTTCACATTTAATTTGATGCCGCCAGTACATTTTATCATTGCATGCAATTCTCGTTCATCTTGCTAATGCCTTGGTGGAGTGACGTAAGCAAATATGTGAACCAGGTGGCATGTTTGGACAACATTTAAATTTCACCCCCTCATATTATGCTGTTTGATCCTGCTCATAACTTTTATCAGATCTCAATCCACATTCATAAAGCACCAGTCCTATTCCAATTTGTTCTCTGCATGCCAAGATATGCAGTCATTATCTGCAGGAGTTGACTGCCGAAGGAATGCAGACTTCCCATAGATTTCTGCCTCCAAATTCATGCATTCAGTATTTTTAAAATTTATTGCAGTGCTTCAGCTAGTTGCCACCACTCCATATGATATGACACACACAAACATCTTCTCATTAATAATAATAATAATAATAATAATTGGTTTTTTGGGGGAAAGGAAATGGCGCAGTATCTGTCTCATATACCTTTGGACACCTGAAGCGCCGTAAGGGAAGGGATAAAGGAGGGAGTGAAAGAAGAAAGGAAGAAGAGGTGCCGTAGTGGAGGGCTCCGGAATAATTTTGACCACCTGGGGATCTTTAACGTGCACTGACATCGCACAGCACACGGGCGCCTCAGCATTTTTCCTCCATAAAAACGCAGCCGCCGCGGTCGGGTTCGAACCCGGGAACTCCGGATCAGTAGTCGAGCGCCCTAACCACTGAGCCACCGCGGTGGGGCTCTTCTCATTTGCAACAACCATTTTCGACACTTGCAGATTCAGCTGTAGCAGCACGTCTGTCTGCACGAAAATGCCAAGCCAGGCTATCTGTGACTCACTGCAGTTACACTAAGTTGAGATTTTTGTTGATATTTCAGAGGCGTTTTTTATCATAACTGCTACTCTCACTCAGGTATCAGTAGTGGCGGTATATTGTCATCTTAGAATGACAAGAAAACTTTAATAAAGTATAACGTTGGGGTAACCAATAAGAGGTGCCAAAGTTCACAGCCCAGGCGCAAGTCCACGGAACACTGTCAAAAACACTAATGCTTGCTAGGTGAAAAGTTGTAAACTGCTTTCATTGGTGCTAGATATTTGTTCGTAAATAGGCTATCGCTACCGCAATGAATTTTCGCTCTTATTTTGAGTGTCCTAAGCATGGTCCTGAGGGCAGCAGCTATGACACAGTAACCAAGCAGCAACGTGTGCTTGGCAAGATAAGAAGTGCAGAATGTGATGCTAATCAAAAAATATTATAATAATAGGTTTCTTCTTTTTTTAGAAACACTAATGCCTTTTGTTGTTTGATGGTGCCAATACCAGTGTCTCAAGGCATGTGTGCCAAACGCACTTACTAATTCCTGCAAAAGAAGACGCATGAGAAATCTGCACTTTTGAGGTTTCATGGCACTTCAAAGGACGCACAGAGACCTTCAGTCCCTCAGATTTGGGCTTTTACAGCGAAAGCTCTACTTCACGGTTAAAGCTGCAAAAGCCAGGCCATCGCTGAAGCCTTGACTTTTATCTTGACCTTGAAAAACTACACAAATAAAACAACAACAAAATAAATATTGCCGGTACTGGGATTCAAACACACGGCGGCACGAGCAGGTCAGCTCTGCTGGCCAGTGCACGAGAGCACTATGCTATAGCCACAGCCGGTCACGCCCCATGTTAAACTGCAACACACTCTCGCGCTGTGCATTGCACATCATCGTCTTCGTCAACTTTCATCTGCAGAGAAAACAGATTAGATCAGCTTAACCTTGATCAGAACTTAACCTGAGTCTAACATCATCGCCAGATGTGCCGACGACCCAGCAAAGCAAAACCATGAGCCAATCAGATTAAACGCATACTTTCGCACATCTACTCAGTTTAACTATGTGAAAATCCTACCATCTTTTAACAACCACCTATATTTCTTTTATCATGACATTTCCTTCAAAATCATGAACCAGGGAACTATGCGTGACCATTGCTCATGTAATTCATTATATCTACCCTAATATAGGCAGTGGTCAAATTCTGAACTTTATTAATATTTTGATGACAAAACAGCAGTGTTTTCATCATGTGTTGCAGTTATGCTCCTTAATGCAAATACCTAGGCGTAACGTTTACGAACACTCTTTCGTGGTCCAAACACATTGATAACATTTGTGCATCCGCTGCCCGAGAACTCGGCTTTCTGCGTCATAAGCTGAAAACAGCACCTCCTGATTTGAAAATGCTAGCCTACAGAACTTACGTATCGCCGAAATTAGAGTATGCAGCCATAGTATGGGATCCCTTTCATCTAAAGCATAAACATAAACTTGAAATGGTTCAGAGGCGAACAGTGAGGTTCATTTTCAACAAGTTCAGGCCCACTGATTCCCCGTGCTTGTTCACTTCTGTTCTCTTCTCATGTTTTGTTCTCTTTCAAATGTTAAACGCAAGAGCTTATTTATAATTGACGTCAATCGGGAGAAAATGTTGCACGACATGCCCACCTGCTTAGTCTCGTTGAGACCGCAGTATTTGTAAACAAATAAAATAAATAATAAATAACTTGAAACCACAGAGTGTCACATCTGCACTTTTGTCTACTACATCAGATAAGAATGCAAGCAGCACTAAATGTGTGATGTCAGTACCACTTCTTTTTGTGGCAAGCTCGTGAAAATTGTCACATCATAGCAGAGAAGCAGGATTTTTTTTTCAGGGCTAATGTCAGCTGTGATTCAAGCAGTACTAATAAAAGGAGTTCTTATTAGACAGCAGCAAGAAGGGGACTATAAACAGTTTTACTTCTCTATCTGCATGCGAATGTTCGGTCAACTTATAATTGCAGCATTACATGTTTTTTTCCCGACACCAGGAATGTAAGTAGTCAATTTAGATTCAGGTTTGCTCATATATGTTGGCAATTTTTGTTTAATTGCAGATGACAACGTCACGGTCAGCACTGCATTTGCCTTTCACATGCGTGCCTCACTGGCAGTGGCACCATAGAAGCTATGCTAGTAAATGACAGTAATTGGAATTGTGAGATGCAAACAGTTGCTTTGACTCACCCTCCTTGCACATGAGAAATGTTCCAGTTAGGTTTGTTTCAATAACAGCATTCCAGCCCTTGAGTGAAATGCTGTCGGCCATCGAGAAAAACTGGCCACCACCATTGTTAACCAAGAAGTCAAGGCGGCCATATTTATCCAGTGTGTGACGAAAAACTTCCTTTACCTGTGGAAGACAGGGACGCACTTCAACGAGTCAGGACTTTATTCGGTACAGGATATTGTCACCCGATAAAACTTTACTGCAGCTTCTTAAAAGGTAGGCTAACAGTTAAGAACAAGGCAAACAAGCATTTTCAGATCATATGACGGGAACATGTGGATGCAATTAGGTAAAGTCAAGGAAATTTACAGGTGCCTTTATTTTAGTGTCTGCTTGTTAGATTGCTGTATCCGCACCAAAACCTCAACTCTTGTATGCAAGTCCTGATGCTGCACGCAAGCAACTCTTGCTTGCGACTCTTGCTATTACTGTTGCCTACTTCCTGAGTGGGCCATACATTACACAATAGCACTGCCTGCTTTGCGAGTTTTCTTTATTTTTTATATGCTGCTAAAATAAGTTAAGACCCCCTGATTACTTTTCATAGCGCTCGCTCTTTCCTTGGAAACAACTTGCCTGATCCTCCTTGCGGATATTGCATGGCATAAAAGTCGCGCGCTCCTTCTCGCACTCCGGCAGTATTCTTTCTTGAAAGTCGTTGACAGCACTCTTCAAGTTGTCTTCGTTTCTGGATGCAATCGTCACTGAACAACCTGAAATTATTCAACGTTTCTACACTGTGACGTAAACTTCGCGAGTGCACGGTGCATCAGGGAAACCTTTAGTTTGTCGCGAAAGTGAAAGCGCGGAACTGAAATAAGCAGAATGCATGAACGCTAACCATATGGCAGATGTACTGCCAAGCTCGTCAAAATGCTGCAACTTGAGACACCGTACCTAAGTAAAGAAGCTCTTCGGTGATTGCTTTTCCTAGTCCCGTTGCACCGCCGGTGACGATAGCCACTTTGCCTTTGAACAAATTCTGTCTGAAGATGCTGCCAACCCTAAGAGCGTTGCTGGCCGCCATTGTGAAGCGTCGGTATTAGATCTCCTACACTTTCTGTCACTCGTGGTTTCACCTAATAGCAAAAAACGCGTTTAGATGTTGCCTCATCTACATCAACAAGCACAGCTGTTTCCTTTTTGTTATTTTAATTTCGCTCCATGAACTATTGTGTTGCCACTCGGGATTCAGAAACCCGCTGATCCTAGCGGGGAGTAATTTGATGGCTTTTGCGGTGGAAGTTGGAACCAAAGAAACTCTATGGTTGGAACGGAAGGCAGCGCCACATGCGCGTTCGCAACTATTAGAATAATGATATAAAATTGTTATGTAAGTTGCACTTACATTATGTGCTGAATTTGTTTTGAGGATATGAAAGGCGCAGTAACTGTCTCGCATCTAATCTTGGTGCACTTAGACCAATGTTTTTAGATTGCAAAAAATTGGCTGCGGTTCAACTACTGCTGAACCTACTTATGAGAGCGAAAGCTGTGGTGTATTGGTTAAGTAGACGCGGCTTGTCCTCTAACGTTGAGTGCGTTCCGCACACTGAAGAGGCAACGCGCCAGGTGGCGGTTAAATTAATGATTGATCGTAAGAGGTTGCTCACCCAATGAACGCTGCGGCTTATTGCTGCAGTGACGCGTGTCTGCCACAACGGTGTCAGCGCTAATGCATGCAGCCCACATCTTTCTCTCCGCGCCTCCACGTACCTCAAAGCGCGTATAAGAAGTCCACTGCTCCAGGGAGCCTGTTATGTGCCTTCCTTTCCTCAAAATCATCGGAGTATATAGCCGACGGTGTATAGCTTCAGTGCCGCGTTTCTGCTACAACGTTGTGAATGCCAACGCATGCAGCGCACACCTGTCACTACCGTTACGTAGCTTAAAGCGCGTCTGAGGTGTCCACCGTCCCAGGGGGGCTGTTATGCGCCTTTCCTTTGCTTTCGAAGAAAACTGGATTGGTTATGAAGAAAATAAGGAAATGGCGCAGTAACTGTCTCATATATCGTTGGACACCTGAACCGCGCCGTAAGGGAAGGGATAAAGGAGGGAGTGAAAGAAAGTAAGAATGAGGTGCCGTAGTGGAGGGCTCCGGAATAATTTCGACCACCTGGGGATCTTTAACGTGCACTGACATCGCACAGCACACAGGCGCCTTAGCGTTTTTCCTCCATAAAAACGCAGCCGCCGCGGTCGGGTTCGAACCCGGGAACTCCGGATCAGTAGTCGAGCGCCCTAACCACTGAGCCACCGCGGCGGGTCCGATGGACACCCGAACCGGTTTTGAGGACAGGAAATGGCATAGTAACTGCCTCACATATATCGGTGGACACCCGAACCGCGCCGTAAGGGGGTTTGACATTTGGCCCTCTCGAAGGTCAAAACCGCAAGCACCGCGAATTCGTTACGAAGAAGAGCAGTGAAGCTTTCGCTTCAAAACAGCTGAGCGGCGCGGACCCACGCGACTGGGTGCCTCGATGAGCGCGCCCACTACGCCGAGGGGGCGCGCGCATCAAGGCAGCCTAGCCTAACCGGTGGCGCTGCGGTCTTTTTGGGATGTGCACGCCGTCTGGTACTCTGAGGAGCGCAGCGGGCGGTGGCTCGCGTGCGTTCAAAAACATATTTAAGGAATACAGAGGTAGTTTTCACCTTGATCTCTTTTGTATTAATGAAACAAGACGGTTTAGTAGCATTTATAAACGTAACTTTAGCCGGGCACCTTAAAGACGCGTTGGCAAACGGCTGCTCGTCTCGTTGTGACTATCCTAGCTGTGTAAACTGTGTAAATTTTCAGGGAGTCGATATAGAGAGGGAATGCGGTGTTCTGTCATAGAAGCTTAAAAGCTCGTTGTTCAAGCTTCTTAAACCGTTTCTGCTTGCATGCCGGACAAGTTAGTTTCGTTAGACTCCTAGAAGGCGGTTTTGGCGGCTTCTAAACGTCGATTTCGTATTTAACGAGGTGATTTTATGAAGTAAATGCAGTTTATACCCAGGCCGAGGCTGCGAAATTCAGTAGGTGTTTCAATTACTTCTGAGAATGTCAATCGCTCAGTTTTTATTCCTTAACACAACTTTTAAAAGAAGTCAAGGGAAAGACTCCTAATAAGGTGCTTTTCTGCTGCAGCCGGTGCTGCACGGTGAGCGTTAAGGGGCCAGTACTTCGCGAAATTTAGTGCTGTCACTGCGACTTCAGCCATGACGAAGCGGACCTGCAAACTACTTTTCACAGCCGCACATTACCCGCGTGAAGAATTTTATCAAGCCAAACTACGAGAAAGCAATCGGCACGTCGTCTCTCTTCGATTTTACCGCGTGGAATTACGGAAAGAAGGGCTTTCAGTTTTGGCCGAGATCTACGCCCCAAAAGCTCAACCCCGAGCATCATGCCCTCTCGTACCGTGGTGTAGAGCGCACGCGAGCTTATCAATACGTACACGAAATCCAAGCAGCGAACATCAATAGCGACGCGCGGCTAGAAGCAGCCGCACCAGACGCAGACGGCGCGAGACGCGAGTCAGCGTAGACCAGTTATGCAGCGAATTGACCACGTGACCAAGCGCAGCCAATGGGCGCGGTACATTGGACGTGGTACTGGCACAACTCTAGAGATGGCGGTCGTGTCTCTTTGAGATTAAAACGGCGACAGAACTGGGGCCGCACCCCCGGAACAAGTTCTCCAACTGTCTTTATCTAAAAACGTTGACTTAGGCTTAGGTGTACTACACTGGTGCACTACGGTGTACACCTCAACTGCGCCGTGAGAGAAGAGAGCGAAAAAAAGTGGGGGAAACAGATGCCGAAGTAATTTCAACCGCCTGGGGAACCTTAACGTGGGGCACTGGCATCGCACAGCACGCGAGCACTTTCTACACCTGCGTTTCGCCTCCATCGAAACGCGGCGGCCGCAGCCGCCTGCTCAGTAGCCGAGTGCCTTAACCATTGAGCCACAGCGGCGGCCGGGCTATTCATGACCCCATATCACACGATACCCCACAGACAATTAATGGAGGAAAGAAATCCTCCTTAATTTGTCACAAGCACGTAACAAATGTTGGACAACCTCCAAGCTTAGATACAATTATTCAAGCCAACCGTGGTAACATAACAGCGCATGTACAAACAAACCGCCATGAGGCTTTTAAATAAAAGTTGGACGCAACCCTGTTTTGTTAGAATTTGCAAGGCGCTTGTGTAAAAAAATGCGCTGAAGGTAACATGACCCCAACTCCCGCTCTATCGGGATCGAAAAAAAGAATGTAAACATGTGGCAATTACAGGTTGTCTTCCGATATGTCATTTCCAAAGCAAAGCCGCACTGTGATAAGCATTCAGCCTTTGATTATTCTTTAACTATATATATGTGTGTGTGTGTGTGGGGGGGGGGGGGGTGACAAGCCCATTTTTTCCCTATAAGTATAGCTTTCCTCTGGATAACCATAAGTCATTTTCAGCTTTAATGCAGACGTATGACAGAATTCGTTCTTGTATGCTACGTGCACTTTCAACACAGTCAGTAACATGAGTTCCGATGTTTGTGAATTCTTGAGAGTTGGTTAATCGAAGTCTTAATTGCACTCTTAAAAATTTCCTCGGCGTTTTTGCAAGTGTAGACCTTATTTGATTTAATTTTTTATTGTTATCTCTGCGCTCCAAATGACCAATCCTGGCCCATTTCCAACCGCATAAAGCCTGGCAAAGCAACTCAAGGTCTTGGAAATTTTTATGTTTTGCCCAATTAACGCTTTGAGCATATATCAGTATATGTGAACACTGAACAAACCAGCTCCCCGCACAGTAGAGTTATCTATATGTTTCCTACGAAAATAATTCATCGCGAAGGTCCACATCTTTACTTTCCAGAGCATTTAAGCCATGAGGCAAAGCTTCCTCTCTTCATTTAGGAGCCAAGCTTGGCCTAGCAGTTAGAGCGGGTGCTCTTTCCGGACGGGCGAACACAACAAACACGTTCACCAGCGCTAGATAGCCAATATAGAAAGATTGGTTACGATCTTGGAAAATCTACGAGGTTAAGTGCACAACATAGCCGCATGAACAAGCTGCTCCGCCACCGAAACCGTAACTTCGTGCTTTCAGATGCTGTGCAGTTGCGTCCGCGTATGTAGCGAGACCCGATTGCTCTGTAAGGTGCGGCCGTTAGTAACAGGAGCGCCCGAGGACGAATCAGGTACGGAAAAGAAGGGCGACATACGCTCCTACATACCGCTACTGCAGATTATGCAGTTCACAGCCGCGCGAGCGGACAACGCTTACCGTGTATTACATGACGTCTTGGTGCTACTGTTGAGCTTCGCTCCAGGTAGCGCGGTTGTCGTGGACTATATTCGGAATAAAGCATTTGCGTTACGGCTGGTGTGCCAGGTGGTTGTCACTTCCTTGCGGTTCATGCGACACAGTCACTAAAAGTGACTCCCAGGCCAGCGCTCAGAGTGAAGGTGATTACTTACCACCATGCAACGACGACCTCGAGCATTTTCATGTCCGCATATCGAGCGTAGAGCGTGCCACAATTTTACATGTGAGGCTGACATAATTGTGAACTTCGTGTAGCGTTAACGCGTTTCCATGCGCGTGTTCTAACAATAATATCGCGGAATCCTTCGAAACTATTGCACGCGCAGCTCGTGAAGACTGCTTTATGCATGGTACTCCTACCATAATAGTTAACATTTGTCTGTCTATTTATTTTTGTCGCCTTTCTGTATTTAACAAGCCAGTATAAAATATTTTAGGTTTCCTAAGCACCGCTAACAGGTTGTAAACGAATGCGTACGATGAGCATATGTGAGCGTTTTAGAGCGGTGTTTGCGTGTATGTACACAACACGACTACGACCTGTGCTGTCGCAGGAGCATTCAGCCCTGCCGTTTTAGACAATAACAGTAAAAACATTCAGCAAAGCCTTCAGCGTATGCAAAGAGAAGCATTCAGGCGATCCACTCCTAGGCTCGAAGAGGGAGAGCTGAGCGGCTCTCCGCGACATGAAGCCCGATCACGTTTTCACCCCTCAATTGATCAAATTAGGGCTCTCACATGTGCTTCGAAGCTTTGGCCAAACGATAGTGTCGTCTGCTCACTCCTTTACAACCATATCAGCTGAAACACTGCCTGTCGGAACCGAGCCATCAGGCGCAGCAGCCGTCGCAAGAGGCGCGCCGAGCAGCCAGGAAGCGTGTAATGGCGGCGTGTTCACGTGATCAAAGATGGCAGCCCCCATGATGCGGCGCTGTAAAGCCTGCATATATACTTTACACTGGCCGACCTCCATGTGGCGCCAGTTTTACCGACATTCGTACCGAAATTGTGATAATAATTGGTTTTTTGGGGAAAGGAAATGGCGCAGTATATGTCTCATATATCGTTGGACACCTGAACCGCGCCGTAAGGGAAGGGATAAGGGAGGGAGTGAAAGAGGAAAGGAAGAAGGAGGTGCCGTAGTGGAGGGCTCCGGAATAATTTCGACCACCTGGGGATCTTTAGCGTGCACTGACATCGCACAGCACACGGGCGCCTTAGCGTTTTTCCTCCATAAAAACGCAACCGCCGCGGTCCGGGGTGATGCAATTACTGTTTTTCGTACAGCGCCCTCCACTACGGCACCTCTTTCTTCCTTTCTTCTCTCAGTCCCTCCTTTATCCCTTCCCTTGCGGCGCGGTTCAGGTGTCCGCTGAGATGTGAGACAGATACTGCGCCATTTCCTTTCCCAAACAGCCAATTCAATTCAAATACACGTACGTGCAATGAAAGAAGAGCAAGAATCATTTTTTATTCAAAGTCAACTGAATGTACATGGCTACTCGGTGGCGGTCGTCTCGTTATACGTTCTCTACCGAACGTGGAAACAGAGGCGACCGTGGAATTGAACAGAATCTACTTGGTTGGCGGCAGCAGGTAGGGCCAATTCTGGTCGAGGTTCATGCACACCTAGAACCGTGTTTGGTGTCACGGCTCCTGACATCATACTGGCGATCAAGTCACCCTACATTTGCAGTCGTTTTCATATCCACCTATCATAAATTAAGTCCACATCATTTTGGTACTGCAATGCGAGTGCGGTAGGGGAGAGATTACTGCCTTTTTACTCCAACATATAGACGCATATTCGTGTTTAGAGTGCACCGTCTTCTATGATTATTTGGAAGGCTGCAAAACTGCTTCTATATAGGTATAGGTGTTATTGTATGGGGGAGGAGGAGGGGAGGTTGTAAGTTATTGTGAGCAGTATATCTCATACCCTCGACCGGGAAACTTAATCGCATTAGACTTCCCTATTTTAAAAATGATGCGTATTCCGCAATGTTCTATTCGTAGAACCTCGAGAGTGTGCTTTCTCCTCCGTTTTCCATGTCCCTTCTAGACGCCCAGTTTGCGCGTTGCTGTCAGTTTTCCTCTGCCCTTAATGCGGAGACGTTGTTGACTTTCGTAAGGAGTTTCTGGCCCCTTCAGTACAAAATGGACTTGCTGTTTCACCGCGCAGTATGCTGGGCGAAACTTCTACACAGAGCTGTACGTATTTCCTTCTCCCTTATATGACCCTCGGGCCTCTGAGCACCAACCCGTCTCGCCAAGGCGTCTTGCCAAGATAAACAAGCCGTCTGAACTGGCACTTGGGACCTTTACTGATTGTTTATAAGACGTCTAGTAAAGATGTGCAAGATGAGTGCTTGCAAGACATTTCTAGACGTGTTTATACGGTTTGTAGCCGTCTTCTGGCTCACCTTATTCTGAACTTTACTAAACTACAAGATGTGTTGCTAGACATTCTGTGGAAATCTCCAAGACGAATTCTATGTGTCTACGAAGGGCTTTGAAACCTCCTGCAGCTGTTCAAAATTATTGGTTTATTCGCTCCTATTTTGAACAAAATTGCGTCTCAAATAGGTCGTGCACTTGTAGATGTTTTCAACACCACTGCCGGACATGGAAATAAATATAAAACATTTTTCATGTCATGTAGTGGTGTTGACAACAAAGGGACACCTAATTACATTATTTGCTGGCATTGAAACAGCATTAGGAAGCTGTTGGTGCATTTACGCCGAGTTTTGTGATTATTTCATGGTTGCGTTTGCGGACACCTACGCGTCTGTCTGCACAGAACAAGGCATCTCTTCGTGTCATCTGGCTGGTGGTTAAATGTCTCCCCGAAGGTGTCTACAGAGGTGGCGACAGGGACGCAATGGAGATGCATCGAAAGTATACTTTGTCACTTGCGGTCTGGGGCCGTCACCTCCGGTCCTAGGAATTGTGTGACCGGCGACGCATTTTTTTTCTTTCGATGAGGTTCTAATTCAGTCTCATTAATAAATATAAAAAAATTCACCAAGGTGTTTCTTGGCTACTTGGCCCTCATTCGAGTGCGTTGTTGAATTCTTTTAGGACGCAAAGCTTGCGGCCATGCGCTGCATCGTGTGTTAGAAGTGGAGGGGGGGGGGGGGGGGGTGCAGAATACATGCCCAAGGAGGAATTATGAAAAGGATATCTGCAGGGTGGCTTGTGGTACCAAATGCAAGATATTCATGCACGCTATGACACTTCGCACTCTAAAGCAATGCTATTTCCTGCCACACAGACGAAATAAATCATGCTGGCCTATTCCTACGAGGCATGTTATTTTCTGGGTACCCGGACATGCGGAAGTATGGGGCAACCTCAGGGCCGATGAGACCGCTCGAGCTTACACGAACCCAGCCTCTCATCCACTCGGCCCGGAGGGGGCCTCAGAAATTGTAATGCCCACCTTCTCAGAAATCACCAATTACTACAGGGGGGTAAGGAAAAGATATCCGGAACCGCACCCTAGCCTGACTCAGGAAGAGGCGGTTATATGGAGGAGGCTCCAAACAGAAACCCTAGCTAATCTTTTCATATCAAATAAGATGTATCCAACGCAGTACAGGGACACGTGCCCCAAATGCGGAGGCAGACCCACGGTGCTATCACACAACGTGGGAGTGCAAGGACAATTATAGTTTCCATAATCGGAAAGAACCGTGTCGGGAGCAGTGGGAGGAAGCGCTTTCCAGCCACAATCCAGCCTACCAACGAAGGCTGGTACAACATGCTGTGAAAGCTGCCAGATCCAATGGGGCCCTGGAATAGGGGCTCCACTCGCTGAAGAGGGCGAAGACATCGCAAGATGAAGACGACCTCTGCACTCTGAAGTGTATAGAAACTAGAGCAGTAAAGTTTATGTTGTTGTTGTTGTTGTTGTTGTTGTTGTTGTTGTTGTTGTTGTTGTTGTTGTTGTTGTTGTTGTTGTTGTTGTTGTTGTTGTTGTTGTTGTTGTTGTTGTTGTTGTTGTTGTTGACCTCACACAATGGCACAAAGTTTATCCTATGCTATCCTCTTCGTCTACTTCGCCCAGCTCCGCGCGCTTGCATTGTCGTCGTGGCAGGCATTTGAAGGAGAAGACTGCACTGCACCTACGCTGCACCCTGATCAACACTGCACCTACGCAAAGTGGAAAGCAACATGCCGTATATACCAATACTGCACATGAAGAGTCACCGCTGAGCTGCACGGTAGGACCCGTTGTAGTTTTCATAGATACATAAGCCCTGGCATGTACAGCCTTGGCCAAAAGTCTCCGGGCCGCATGGTTTGCTTTTGAGTTCTACAGTGGAGCCCCCTTACGGCACCCGTGGTAATCAAAACGCCTTGAAGGTGAGGACGAGGGTTCTCACGTTAGAAAGATGCAGGGATGGTTATCCTCTGCACGGCTGAAAAAATAAACCAAGTGGCTTAAAGAGTTTTGACGAAGGCGGTACAGAAATATAGACGATGTTTATTCGAGGTTCACAATGAATTCTTTGCTCGGCCACATCTGTCTCTCCCCCTGCGGTAACGTTCTCTGTCTTCTTTATCCGGCTGCCCTGAGGTGCAGCCGAAACTTTCTGCGCGAGCCTCCATGTACGTAATCGCACTGCAATTTATTCTTTGTACAGATTTTCTTTTATGAACTGCTATTACGTTTTTATAGCACTTGTATCTTGCGATGTACGTGACGTCATTTTGACCACTAGAAAGGATGAATGTATAGGTTCAGGAACAAAGCATATAGGACCGGTCTGAAATCTGGACTATCTGCTCCAGGAGTTTTACGCTCGAGCAGCTGACTTCCACGCATGAGCATAAACACCCTTGAACCCAGCTACTTGGTTGAACCGCACTATCTTCAAAGCTATGTGTACTTTTTTACTGTATAGGAATGCGGTCAGCCCTCGTAAGCACTTGCCGTCCATCTCTGACCTCTTAAGTGGAGTGCTGGAATCTGCACTAAATGGTTTCCTTCAGAACTTGAGCGCGTTTGGCGGTCTTGTAAGTATACCAGCAGCAGCGTTTCTGAATCTCGATCTCTCGAAATTAGGGCGTTAACCCATCACATGACTGATATTTTTTTTTTCATACAGGGCTCCGAAAATACGAGTGGAACACGCTTGCTTCATCTGCAGCCTCAGTCAGCACGCACCTAATTGTGTTAAAAGACTTGGGTAGCTTTGTGCAGATAATATTGCGTAATGTGTATTTCTTTTAACCTGGTCATCTTACTTTTGTGGTGGGTTACAAGCAGAGGCGTATAAGGTTTAACGTATAAGTGATAAAGCTGCACGTGCAGAGCCGCCGTAGTGGACGGCTCCGGGAGTAGTCTGACCACTTGCGGTTGTTTAATATGCACTCACATCGCACATCACGCACGCGTTTTCGAATTTCGCCTCCATCGAAATGCGACCGCCTCGGCTGAGTTTGGGTCTTGCGACCTCGGGTTCATAAGCCGAACGCCACAGATGCATATGCAATGACCCTCAACAGCAAGCTCTCACGTTTATTGCAAATTTTGTATTGTTATTGGCTTCTCTGCATCCAATGTTTATTTTCCACCCAATCCTCTCTGCAGTACAGGCTCGTTAAAGTCATGTAATGTATATCTCACCATCGGCGTCATTATGGTCAGCTAAATTGCGATGCCTTCAGCTAAGGCAAACGCTTCTTTCATTGATCTCTAATTATTCATTGCCTGTGATAACGCATGTGTTTACAAATAAAGACCAAACTTGATGGCTCAGTGCGTTAGGACACAACACAACGTCGCGGGTTGCAGTGCCGGCCTGTGGCGGCCACCATTTAGAGGGGACAAAATTCAAAAAAAGACCCTGTACTGACTTCTTGGCATACGCTGAAGAATTTCAGCGCATAGAAATAATTCCCATGCCGTCCATACAGCTTTCGCAGCCCATGTGAAGGTTTAGGAAGTGAAAAGCTATTAACTATGCATAAATATGTAAGTATGACCCCTAAATATAGCTCTAAGTATATATACAGAGTGCGTCGGTGTTGGGCACAGCGTTCGAGCCTTGTGTTGCAGAAAATAAAAAAGCCCGATCAGGCAGCAGCATATGGTAAGGGTGTGGCATGTAGCTATGTCTGGGCATCCGGAGACAACACTTAAAGATTGCTGCGATCCTCCAGTGCAAGTGGTTTATGCATGGTCAAAGCACGCTTGAGGCTTCACAAGCATGCATGCTTCATCCCTGCGCAGAATACTCGCGCTTGCTTAGAAGGCCGGCAGGTGCACGCCGGCAAATAGTGAAGCCCACTAGTCTGCTGCCTCTTTCACAGTTCATCACAGGCAGTGCTGCCATATTTTCTGCGTCATGAACAGCATGCTGTCCCACTTTTCGCGCAAATGGGACGCAGGAATCTGAGCTGCCGTTGAGTGGCCCTGCTGGACACGCGCTGCAGTTCGGCAGATTATGCTTTAATTTTGATACACGTTTTGAAACGCGGTCGGACAATGAGGAAGGCTGACCAGGATGCATTGAAACATGCTCACAAAAACTTGATATGGCGATTACGTCCACATGAACGGTACGGATATATACGTCCTCTGACGTGTATGTCTCAGAGCTTCCTATGTCCCATGTGCACGGCGCCTGCTAGGAGTGCAGACTCCACTGAGGCGTGGTCGAAGCAGGCGACAGACAGTGTTCTGTAGCACAAACAGGAATTCGGACTTCTGTACAGGTTGGGGTGAGCAAATTCGATACCCTATGTACAGTGTAGACCTCCAGTGTACGCCACGACTGTCATATGTGAACGGCACAACACAGCCCAACGTGAAAATTCTGCTTGGTGATGCCTGCCGTGGACTGTTGATGTAGTTTGCATTCAGTGCACATTTAGTGTCATGGCCAAGGGTGCATTTAGAGCACATTTTTTACAAATCATGATTTTCACTTCAACTGACTGCAGCACAACAGGCTGGGACACAGGGAGATAGGAGAAATATAAGAAAATAGGTGAGGCAAATCTCGACAGGAAGCGATTAGGACACGAGCAGTTTAAATTTAAAAAGAAACGTGCGGGGGGGGGGGGTACTAATTTAGATTATCCTTAAGCATATAGAAATATAATCCTATTGCACGCATTATTTTTCTATTCTTTATAAAGCGTGAATTGGACTTCCCTCTCCCAAAGAAAGCGGACTCCCACTGGGAACAGAACTTTGCGGTACATTCAGTGTGCACGTGCTGCTTGCTTCGCATTCGCCCCGCACAACCGCACCGCTTCCTCAAAACTCTATATTAATCGAATTTGGCGGAAGCCGCACCCGGTCGTCACGGAACCCCGCTCAACCTCACCCATCCCACCACGATGCGATCTTTCTTTCCTCCTCCTGAAGGGAGGCTTTCCTGCAAACATAACCGCTCTCCTTTTCTTTTCTTCGTTCATACTAAATTATTAAAATTGGCTGTGCCTGTCTACTTCGTAATACTGCGAATGCAGTTTGTCGGATTGGTGCAATTAATGGTTTAAATACGCATTCAAAGGGGAAAATAGATACTAACAAACACACAAGAGCCAGATTGTACGGACTCACGAGTAGGTATTTTAAATATGTATATGCAGTCAGAAGCAATGGTGGAAGGAGTTTTTCGACGTTCGTTCGTCCCATTTCTTGAAACCTTCCGACAAACCCTTGCTTCTATATTGAAGAAAAGATGGCTTTGCCGCAATTTGTTCCATATTGCCGTGAAGCCAACAAGCCTGCTTTTTTTCAGCTTGTTTTGC
The DNA here is from genome assembly GCA_030143305.2 of Amblyomma americanum. Taxonomy (NCBI): domain Eukaryota; kingdom Metazoa; phylum Arthropoda; class Arachnida; order Ixodida; family Ixodidae; genus Amblyomma; species Amblyomma americanum. The sequence goes on from JARKHS020009774.1 coordinate 25,881, forward strand.
AGATTTGCTGCGCTCAGAATGGTTAAGTTTAAGGGTTTTGGTAATTAAGGTGTGCATTCTATGCACCGCATTCACTCTCAAGGCCGTACGCATCCGCTTTCAAGCTTTTGCTCCTATTTTGACTAAAAGACGGTTTTGCCGCAGGCCACTCCAGCTTGCCGTGAAGCCAGCTTTAATTGCGCAAAAATATTTCAATTTCTTCATGCAGGCTTCCTGCATTCAAACGGTTTTGTTTAAGCATCTTTTCATTATTTCTTTCTCAACGCTCACTACCAGAATTTGCATGGTGATGCGCTTAAAGTAAACATTTAGCTTCAATTACGCTGGACGTGCCCTCCCGAAGCATTACGAAGATGCAGCAAATCTTGCTAATTATGTACAGCAGAGAATGAATCTGGCACTTGCATAAGAGACACTTCTTGTTCACTAATACTCAGTTGCGAAAAAACTTCTGTGCAAGTTACTGGCATTCAATGTTTTTCGAAAGGTCTTGGTCTGTGCAAGAATACAAGCAGCCTGCTATGTCGAACAATGTGTCAGTAATGACAGCATCAGCTATCCTTCGCAAGCTGTAGCCACTATGCTATGCATCGTTAATGTACTCGGGTGTGGTATGCCCACACTGGCTCAGCGTCTAAAACACATCTTTATGCCGATCAAACTTGCGTGCGCATTGCAAAACGTCGTTAATGTCGAATTCCCACAACCTCTCTGCGTCTAATGTCCGGTTTAGTTTAAGTTACCCCAAAATGCGCTTTCTGTGCTCCCTGCGCGAGTAGCTACTTATACCATCAGCACCTATGGTTAGCCAATGTCTGACAATAAACCGAACCTCGCTTCTAAACACGCCATTGCTTTTGATGTCGTCATTTAGCACGTGTTTCCACGCCTCCTATCTTTTTCACCTCGTTTAAACCTACATGCGGCACGTACTACCTGAAAGTTGACGGTTCGCTTCGTGTTACGAAACTCGGCACTCGGTGTGTCATAGGTTAATTGTAGTATTTGTCGTGCGCGAGGTGCGCAGAAAACAAAGCACGCACAGTATCAATTGCAACATCTTGATGGCCGCCACACTGAAGGTCATCGCACCCAGCCGCATGCTGCTACAGCTTCCTCCAGTACGGCGCACGCTAACACAGTCGAGGGGTCGCCATTGCAGCCTTGCACGCGCACCAAAGTCAAAACTGCGCGTTGCTCGAAGCTGCTGCAGGGTCCCGTGTAGCGTAGCAAGGGTGCGAACTCGGTGGAAACGGGTCCTTTAACTGGACAGCTGCCGCCGGCCTCAGTGCAGTAACAGCGCTGGTCACTTCGCCACCGGGCGCGAACTCCAAGCACGAGACGCAGGTTGCGGCGGCGGCAAAGGCCCCCGGGCTAGCCCCGCTCGCGCACGCACACACACACACACACAGCACGCACAGAGACGCACCGGCGCGGTCCCGAAGCCCTGCGCAAAACACGGCGTTTATCCACGCTGCAGGAGGCAAGTGGCCAGCTAGGGAAGCGGGCGCGCTTTTGCCCCCGCAGCCCCGGCGACTCCTGTCCTGCGACGGAACCCCCCCGGCGACACAGTCAAGCGCCGATGTCCCAGCGGGCGAGAGAAGTCCCCACTCGGGGTGAGAGGCAGATCCCCCCCCCCCCCTATCCCCCTTTTCGTTGACAATTCAGCCCCCCTTTTTCAAACGTAGACGCGGCGGCCCCCCACCCCTGCAAAGGGGCGGTATTTGGAAGGCGGTGCTCGCGGCGACCGCGCGCGGCTCCCATTGGAGCGCCGCGGTAATGAGATGCTTCGTTTGCAGGGCGTGTCCGCCGCATGTCGTGGAGAGGGCGAGGGCTGACGTCACGCCCGCACGCAGCGCTCCATTGGTCCGAGGCGGCGATTATCTGAGCCGACAGCGTCGGCGGCCGAGCGCGACAGAGCGGGGCGACCGGCGAGTTCGGGTCGGCGAGTTCGGGCGTGAAAGCCGTTGGGCGCGGGCCGCTGTCTCTGGCCAAGCGTGCGACGCTCTTCCCACGGCCCCGGAAAATTCGCGGCCGCCGACCGGAAGGGGGGTCCGAAGCGACGACCATGGGCGCGGCGGGGCGGCCACGGCTCGGCTGAGACGACCAGGCCCCGCTGCGTGGTGGCGGCTCTCGCCCGCTGTCGTCTGCTACGCCCCCACTACTGTACGCCAGGTGAGCAGACGACGGCCCTTCTTTTCTGCGGTGGCGTGACCCCCGACCGGCCGATGGCGTGACCCTTGCCTCTTTTGTGTGGGGTGGCGCGGTGTCGATACCGCCCCGAAAGTGGCGATCAGCTGTTTTTGAACGTAACTGCGGTTCGCACGGTTGTGCTTTTTCGACAATGCGCTTTGCACGTGGGCGCGCGATAATTGCCGTGACTTCGCGTTACTAATGTGATCCGTACGTTTCCCGGTCATTCACATCACACACCGCCAACCGATTTTGCTAGTGGACCGTCATCCTTAGACCGTCCAAGCAGTACGAAGTTCAGTTAGGTACAGTTATATGGCTGCATAGATCAGAATACTTTTTTGCGAGTAATCTGTACTTGGGACTGCATCAAAATTTGCACCGTCCGTAATCGCGTAAGAGAGCGCGCTGATCCAAAACTGAGCGTTTAGTGAATGAATGCGGGGTGTCGAGCACGGGCAGTCTTCGTGGGTATAATGGAGAGAAGCCTGCAGTGTGTCGCCCCCTCTCCCCTTTGCATGCAGCGTAGTCCTCATTCATCCGCGTAAAAGGGTGTCGTCGGGCATGAGCGCATTAAAACGCCGCTCTTCCCGCTTCCATTTGCTGATTGCACGCCGGGCCAAATTGTTTCCTCTTCGTACGCACTCCATCATATCCGGGTCTGAGCTGTCACGCGGGCCGAACGTTCCCGAGGTATACGCGCGACTCCCGCGACCGACTTTATATATTCTCCCCGTTTGCGCAGACAGCTTCATCAGTCTGTGCTCAGCCCCTGACACATGCGGGTAGGAGCGCGAAGGTGCGAGAGGACGCGTTCGAAGGCTCATCCGTTTAACTTTGCGTCAGCCCTTGTCCGCATATTTTAAACTTTGTTAATGTATCGCGTGTCTGGGAAGCTTGTTTAGGGCGTGAGCACAGGTACAAAAACGCGATTAATAAATAGCTTGCGGTTGCACCATGAACTGACGAAAACCGCTTCCCTCACCCTGATATCCCCTCTCCTCCGCAATCTGTCCCTTACCACCATCTCCGGGGCTAAATGATCTTGTGAGTCGTGTTCTTTCCGCAGATATGTACTTTTGCGACTGTCGTGTCTTGTTTAGGGGCGTCGCGGTTGCAGGCACAAAGAAGGCGGAAGCAAGCGAAATAAAAGAGTTACAGGAGCTCTTAGCGGCGTGCCGCAGACGACGTTAATGGGTATATCCAGTTGCGCCTTGCGAGTCCTTTAAGGTCTTCATTCTGCGATGATGAATCACGTATGCGTAATTCATCGCAGACGTGCCTTCGCACGCGGCGAAATGCGCATTTATATATATCTTTTTTTCCGGTGGACTATAGTGCAACTTCTTCAACACCACTCTTGGCTGATTGGCTTTCGTTGTATACACTCCAAACATGAGATTGTTGCCTTCATATATGGCTGCATACAACCACTTACTGAACAATGTGCTGCATGACACAACGCTTTTCCAAAGGCCTTCTTACCTCTCAAGTATGCTCACATTTGCTGCTTTCTATACGCAGCGCACTCCATATATAGGTATTAGAGATGTGTTCTTCCTCCTTACAACTTTTTACTTTTCCCTTCTCTACACAAGCATCTGGGCTTGATACTGATTTTGTCATGAGGATATGTGTATTGTTCTGGGTCGTATGCGCAGAGCCCTAATTTGAGCCGTGGTCCACAAGTCTTGCACACGAGACAATTTGCGAGATGGCGATGTTTCTGCGACCCCCCCCCCCCCCCCCCCCTTTTATTTTCTTGCCCCTGCCTCCGACTATATTCATATATGTTTCGTTATTGTGTTTTCCTCTCTACTTGGTCTGCGACTGTCACATGCATATATCTTGGCATAGTATACACACAACACGCTGCATGGATTCAGTGTTGCTCTATATACAGCGTGAACCCACTCATAATGTTCTTCACCGCTTATGCACCACTCTAACATCCTCTCGCCTTTTAGGGCAGTGCTGTTCTGCAGTTATTTTGTTATTTTAACAATACACGTATCCTGTAAGCTAAGTAGTGGTCATCCATGTTATGCAAAATTATGCCGGAATCTTGACAAAGTGAAAAAAGATACAGTCGATATGCTCACGAACAGACAGAGTAATTCATATTTCGTCTTTATTTGTTATTCTGACAGCATAAATTAATGCCTGCGGCTGCTCATATATGTAATTTTATGTCGCGTTATCGGAAATGTCCATTAGCGTGTAAATGTGGGCCAAGCCGAGTGGAGAGGCTCTCATATGGTTGTCTGGCTCGGCAGCATATCTATTTCGCATCTAACGCGGGCCAATCAATCAGAATTTAAAGAATTCGCATTGGGGCAAAGATGATAACACAATGTTAAGTGGCCTGTGTCGGCTCGGCGTAAAGGTGCATACACATCACTGGACTGCACACTGTGCAACAGCGATATTTTTTTCAATGCAGGTTTCTTTTATTTTTCTTACACTAAACACTTCACGGCAGTATAAAGATGCTTAGATATACCTATAAAGCAGATGGCCAAACGAAATGCCTGTATTGGAGTATATATGCTTTGCGGTTATCTGCATGACAAAACTCCTCAAGTTCGACGTTCACATATACGTCCGATTACCAACAAATAACGCGACGAAAAAATAAAACATGCTTTGAAGGCTAAATACTTTGGGAAGTTTGCCAAAAAATCCAGTGTTCAGCACAAAAGTCATAAAGGAACTTCGGGGGGATCACATATGTCACAGAAGTTATATTATTCGAAAAAAACTTGCAGTAAGATTCGGGAATGAACTGAATTATAAGGCTGAAAGAGGAGTGCAATTCCTCGCTGCTACTGCGCATGTTTGCGCGCGTGTGTGCTTAGGTGGATGTGAATTTGTGTGCACCAACCGATGGACTTGGAGGATACCAGGTGGCGGCGGCAGTGCGGACAGGCGTCCGGAATATTGGTGGCTATCCGACGAAAACTTGGCGCCCAAACGTTACCAACAAGCACCACTGAGTTTGAGTGCCGCTGTCATGCAGAACACGCACACAAATTAAATTCACAAACTCATTTTGCCTTCTCGTTCCAAGATCGTATAGTAAAAGTGTAGACTATTCCTCTGCAACGGTTGGACGTCAATATGGACGGGCTTATGCAGCTCACTACGAACCACTTTACTGCCTTCTATGCAGATATCTGGTCACATGTTAGGACTAATGAAAGCACCCAACTATATATGGCTTAGTTTCTGCCACAGGCAGCTTATACACCTTTCTTTGACGCCTACATTTTCACGTGTATATGTGCCCGCAATATCGTTAGCGTCGAATGCGAAGCCCCCTGCAGCATCGCAAGTGTATATAAGAGATCGGTATTGTGGGGGCACATACCATCAAGGGGGGCAAGTGAAAGCCGCCAAACATCGAACCTCCCCGTCACCGTATGTATTATATATATATATATATATATATATATATATATATATATATATATATATATATATATATATATATATATATATATATATATATATATATATATATATATATATATATATATATATATATATATATAGCGCCCCTTTTCCACAATCGCTCCGCGGCCGCAATTGATACCGCGACCAAACCACTCCACGCGGAATATATAGATTTGTGGCGCGTGCGCCATGGGCGATATGCGCCATACACGTGCAAGCACGTGAACGCAGGCACCGTTGAAAAGCGAAGATTGATGGCGACGTAAAGGGGAGGCTTGGGAACCGCGACAGTCGGACTTCGCGCTAGTGTGTATGCATGCGTGCGTTCGAAGAACAGGAGAGGGAGAGAGAGAGAGATCCGAGGGGTGATGATGGCTGCGGGATCCGATCCCGCAGCTTATATATATGTATGTATACATATATATCTGGGGGCTGGTCCAAAGCGCGGCGCGAACACCAACGCACTCACGCGGATCACGTGTGCGTCGCAGCTTGAATGCTGCAAGCGATGCGTGTGTGTGTGCGGGGGGAGAACGCGGGACGAAAGGTTGCCGGAGGACTGGTTGCAGCGAGGGGCGATTGTGTGGGCTCCCGGGTGTTTGGAAGGGATCTGAGGGGAAGGATACCCGATTTTCGGGGGGGATGCGGGGAGAGGATGTCTCCCTTTCTTCTTTATAATCCTCCCAAGTTTTCGCTGCTTTCGTGTACTGACGTGAAGTTTTTGTGTGTTTTAGTGTTATTAGGCAAAACTGACTACAGTTCACATCATTTTTCTACCCTTTCCCGTCGTTACTCTCCATTCTCTTGTAACCCTGTAAAGCTCGCTTCCCCCCTTTCAAACTTAAGGGGAAAGAAACGACTTAGATTGGTCGAAACGTGGAGTCCAGTTAAAGCAAATTTGGATTGGAGAGGATCTCCGTTTACTCGTAGCCTAAGTATTCGCAGCTTGTGCTCTGTATATACTATACGCTCGCTCCACTAATTCCGAATGTTAACGAACCGTTGTCGAAATCGCCCCGGCTAATATATGTTACCTGTGTTCCTAAACTCTCGAACGTGTTTCTAGAAACAGTATGCAGCACATCCTGTTTGACCCGCCGCGGTGGCTCAGTGGTTAGGGCGCTCGGCTACTGATCCGGAGTTCCCGGGTTCGAACCCGACCGCGGCGGCTGCGTTTTTATGGAGCCAAAACGCTAAGGCGCCCGTGTGCTGTGCGATGTCAGCGCACGTTAAAGATCCCCAGGTGGTCGAAATTATTCCGGAGCCCTCCACTGCGGCACCTCCTTCTTCCTTTCTTCTTTCACTCCCTCCTTTATCCCTTCCCTTACGGCGCGGTTCAGGTGTCCAACGATATATGAGACAGATACTGCGCCATTTCCGTTCCCCAAAACCAATTATTATTATTATTATTATTATTATTATTATTATTATTATTATTATTATTATTATTATTATTATTATTATTATTATTATTATTACATCCTGTTTGGATGCATATATCGTAAAACAAACTCTCAGACCCACTGCCTTGAAAGGAGAGAAATCCTATGGATATATGAGCACACCTTGCCCAATCCATGGAGTCATCAGTGCCAGCCGGTCCGTCAGGTGAACATGCGAAGCTGTCCACGTTGGGGCGTAAGGTCCCGTGGAATGGGGAGAGCATTTCCTTCTCCCTCTGCCCCGTTGCCATTCGGGGAAGAAGGTGTTGATTGCGACAGCTCTGTTGCTCCCAACCGGCGCCTTTGTGCGTGCTTCATCTCTATGTATAGAGTGCGTGGTATGCAAGTGGTTGAACATCCGCCCCGCATGCGGGAGGTGCGGGGTTCGATCCCCAGTGCCGCCTGGAGCCCACCGGTGATACAATGGGTACAAGCTTTCCCCGGGTCTGGTGCTCGGCTTCGTTAGGGTGAAATGCTTGGGAGATGGGTCTTTGACCCCACCTTGAGAAGACGAAAATACCTTGCGCCATGGCGCTCTTTGGCCATGGATGCCCTTGCGCCAATAATAATAATAATAATAATAATAATAATAATAATAATAATAATAATAATAATAATAATAATAATAATAATAATAATAATAATTGGTTTTGGGGAAAGGAAATGGCGCAGTATCTGTCTCATATATCGTTGGACACCTGAACCGCGCCATAAGGGAAGGGGAAAGGAGGGAGTGAAAGAAGAAAGGAGGAAAGAGGTGCCGTAGTGGAGGGCTCCGGGATAATTTCGACCACCCGCCATAAAAATACAAAATCGAATTCGACCCAGAGTGCGTGGTATAAGTAACTATAAACGTGCCTGCTTTCATAACCAGAAATTACATTCCCTCGAAAATAAGCGAAAAACAAAGCCCTCCTTCCTATACCCCTAGCTCCAACCTCGCTCGACAACGAGAAAAAAAAAGTGACTATAATCCGCGCATGAGAATTTTGCCTGCTGCGGTGCGGTCGCACACATAGCTGACGGCGAGGAGCACTGACGGCTCTCGCTCGGTGGAATTCCGGAGGCCACTCGCGGCTTCTCCTTCGAAAGTTGCTCTCCTTTATCTTTTACTTTCTCGGGGCACTCCCCGCGCGACAAGTTGTCGCGTGTATACGAACTCGAACGTTGTCCCGTCTTATTTATTTATTTGCTCGCTCCTAGTGAGGAGTGCGACGGCGGAGGCGACAGTTGGTCAGTCGCCTCGAAATCGCTCCCTTATCGACGGCCGCATCGGAGCGCTCCGGTCGACGAGGAGGCGGAGAGGGGGCGCTGATGGGGGCAGTGTGCGCGCACGCTCTGTCGGGCGCCTCACCGAAGTTGGGTGCAGCATCGTCCGTGCTGTGCTGTGCAGAACGACAGCCCACCGGGAGCCACAGGCCGGATAGTTGCCTCCGCGAAGACACGTGCAGTTGGTGAAAGCTTGGCAATGCATGGACTGATCAGCGAGACATAATGGCTGCGCAGCGCATACCATGCCGAGTCTTTTGATATCGAAGGATGCTGCTTGCGTGCGGCTGTGCAGAAGTGGATATCAACACTAGGCATTGTGTTTTCTGCTTCTCGTTTAAGGCTGCAGACGAAGTGTGGTTTTTCACATGCAATTTCTGAATGGAACTGCGCAGAGACAAGGGACGAATAGAATGGACAAGACAGGCACTGACTCTCACTTGCAAGTTCACTGATGCGTGGGCTCACCGAACTTGGAAACAGTTCTGTGCGCGCACCCGTGAGCGTATGGCACTACCGGTCACCGTGTGATTTCAGTTGCGCTTGAATGGGGTCAATGCCACGAACTGCTCAATGAACGATAGCGATAAAAGGCTCGGGCTTGGTTCTGCCCTTGAGAATAATAATAATAATTGGTTTTGAGGGGAAAGGAAATGGCGCAGTATCTGTCTCATATATCGTTGGACACCTGAACCGCGCCGTAAGGGAAGGGAGAAGGGAGGGAGTGAAAGAAGAAAGGAAGAAGGAGGTGCCGTAGTGGAGGGCTCCGGAATAATTTCGACCACCTGGGGATCTTTAACGTGCACTGACATCGCACAGCACACGGGCGCCTTAGCGTTTTTCCTCCATAAAAACGCAGCCGCCGCGGTCGGGTTCTGCCCTTGCCAGATACATTGTATGGGGGCGAGCATCAGAACACTATATATACCGCTTCAGGGCCGCGTGCCTTCCATCAGTTGAGTGGAGTCGCCGCGGTGACTCAGTGGTTACGGCGGTCGGCTGCTGACCCGAAAGACGCGGGTTCGATCCCGGCTGCGGCGGTCGAATTTCGACGGACGCGAAATTCTAGAGGCCCGTGTATTGTGCGATGTCAGTGCACGTTAAAGAACCCCAGATGGTCGAAACTTCCGGAGCCCTCCACTACGGCGTCCCTCATAGCCTGAGTCGCTTTGGGACGTTAAACTCCCATCAACCAGTTGAGTGGAGGTCATCCGGGATAGCCGGACTTGATCCAGTATTTAGGGCTGTGTCCTCCACCATCTGAGTGGTCGTTACCCAAGGCAAACAGGCCTTGGCTGGTCACCAGACCCAGGTGTTCTCCGCCAGTCGATTGGCGGTCGTTTTGCACAATCGGGCCTGGGGCTTGTTTCCGGGACCAGGCGTTCTGCACCATGCAGTTGAGTGGTTGTTATCAAGTACAACCAGGCTTAGGCTTGTTTCGAGGGCCAGGTATTCTCCACCAATCCAGTGGTTGTTATCCAGGACAGCCAGGCCTAGGCTAGTCTCGAGGGCCGCGTGTTCTCCACCAATCGAGTGGCGGTCATTCTGCTTGACTGTGTCGTTGCACGGAACTCCCAGGACAAGCCTATGTGCGCTGCGGACCAACAGTGGCAGCCGAGTCGTGCGACGACACGAGGAGGTCCCCACCGGTGGAGAGGGGGACGATGAGGTGCGGTGGGAGAGAGCACCTGTCACCGGAGATGACATGCGCTAATTGCGTCTTGCTGCGGACTGCACCGTGGGCGTGCGTGAGTGCGTGTCGGTCGGCTCTCGCTTATCGCTCGCTTATCTCCCGTCGGCCGCCGCCCTGGGGAGGGGGAGGGGGAGCGTTGGACGTCGACGCAGACGCCGGTCCCTCTCCTCGTGTGTGCCGCTGCCTGATGCCGTGGGGCGTGCGTGCGTAGAACACAGAGCGTTGTGAAAGAGTTCCCGCGTTTGCGTAGAATTATCAAAAATATTTGTTCCCCATCGCCGGCGTCATGTTGCTTCGCCATTTGATGCCTGTAATGTCACAGCGGTGACCATCTGGGCTTGCACGCTGCCCTTGACGGCGCTTCTTTTGACGCGTGTTTGGATTAATGAGAAGGGCTAGTAATGCGAATGGGAACAATTTATTCGCATTCAATGAGCGATTATCTACGAGAGGTTCGAGCGAGAGAGAAACATGTTTTTTTTTTAATTATTATCCCAGCATCAGATATTCAGACGACGTTGTGACGTTCCCTACGATGCTATAATTGAAACTTTTCGCATTTTGCAGTCGTAAAAGATTATCAATTGACGTTACTATTTAATTAACTTAGCAGAGTGAGGGTTCGGGCTAATTGGTAGTAAATGTGAATGTTCATAGTCTAACAAACACACTGTGACGAACACGAGAAACAACAGTACGCGGACGCTACTCGTCTTGAACTGTTGTTTCTATTTTTAGTGCCCGTATGTTTGTTGCTTAGTGAATATTCGCTTATTTAAATAGGTGTTCACCAATTAACAATTTCCTATCGTTCAAACGACTAAAAACGATGCTACTTTTCTTAATCCAATTGGCCCATGAAAGCTGGTACGTTTCGCATACGGTAATTAGATACGATGATGACCTTTGCATTCACCATGTGACGCTCTTGTTCACCCAGCTTCGCGTTCTGTTGCCTGGTTTAAAGCGCCACCCATTTCGACTGAAGCAGCAGATAGGAAGTGAGAGAATCAACGCAACAGTTGCGTGCGATGCAGAGCAGACGGGCAGAGATGCTTATTGTATCTCCGCCACCTGCAGCGTTATTTCTTGGCTGTCCCCCTTGTAGCAGCTCCAGCGTGAGGTGCATGCAAAAAAACTCGAAGTGTGAAGTGCCGCCGTTTCCGCGTTCTCATCGGAACGACGCAGTAACGTCACGATGTCCACCTTCCTTTTAGAGCGATCCATACTGCGGCGTTTGTTGTATGAGTAGCCTGTAACTGACTTCATTAAGCCCCAGAGGAATGCAGAACTCTCTCTCTCTCTCTCTCACACACACACACACACACACACACACACACACACACACACACACACACACACACACACACACACACACACACACACACACACACCACACACACGCTGTACATTCTTTGCATACAGTACTCACCACAGCGCAGCCTCGCTTCTGGTGTGAGCTTCTTTCTTTCTTCCTTCCTTTCTTTCTCTCTTTCTCTCTATCTCTTTCTTTCTTATTTCCTTTCTTTCCTTCTTTCTCTCTATCTCTCTTTCGTTCTTTCTCTCTATCTCTTTCTTCCTTTCTTTCTTTCTTTCCTTCTCTCTCTCTCTTTCTTTCTTCCTTCTTTCTCTCTATCTCTTTCTCTCTTTCTTTCTTTCTTTCTTCCTTCTTTCTTTCTTTCTTTCTTTCTTTCTTTCTTTCTTTCTTTCTTTCTCGTTCTCGCGCGTGTTCAGTTCGCCGCCGGTGTGGCAGCTCCGCGCTGCGGCGTCGGAATGCGTCGCCGATCATCGCTGACAGATGGGCGATAACGCGCCGCGGGGTCCGCTCGTTGTCCCGTTGTGCGCTCCTCTCGCGGGCAGCCGTGCACTCCTTTTTTAAGTCGACGCGGCGGCCTTCCTTTGTGCCCCCCTCGACCCGTCTCCCGTTTGTCCGCGCCGCGGTGCCGAACCCCCTGCTCTGACAGCCGGGGTGGTCCCCCTCGTCCGCAGTTGTCACACGGCGCCGCTCCGTGTGACAGGGAAGAGACAGGTAAAGCCACACATGCAACGTGTGCTTGGCTTCGCCCTTTAAATTTTTCTTTAGACAGTCTATAGACTGTTTGTACACTTTTGTCTATAAAGTCTGCAGGCTTTTTATTGACAAATCCTATACACTAGTATATAAGCAAAACAAATCCTAAAGATAGTCTATAGATTTATGACCATATACTTTTAGTAGAATTTTTTTCTATCGACAATCTATAGACTATCAATTGACGGAAGGAGATATCTGTAGGAAGGCAACAGAGTCTACAGAAGTCTATAGACCATTTTCTTAAAGGTGCATACCTTGGGTCCATGAGACACCGAGGTTGGCACCACTGCCCGCGCTTATGTGTGTGCATGCAAGTGGTATGCATTTATAGACAGTAACGTCGCGGAAGTGCCTCGTTCCACCATTGCTGTGACTCGTGCCTCAATGGGAAAAAAAATCTCTTTGAACCTTGGGCCATTTGCTTTGCGTGCGACAGAATCGCTTGTAAATTTCTTGTATATAGGGGAGCAGGACGAATCTATTCACTATGAATACCTTTGATCGTGTGCGCGTGCTACATATATGCACATGTCGTATATATATGCCATTCTTCCACATTCTTCATCCTTCATCGTGGTCACTGGGGGTAGAATATTTCAAGGTCGCATATCGAGCCTATAACATCTCCAGTAACATTTAAAGATGGTCTCTTTCATTCTCTCAGATTTTTTTTTTTTCTGCTATCGTTCGCACCACTCAACCACTCAAACGGTAATCGCTTGAATAACCACAACCAAGGCGCGTCGAAACTGTCGCCCACAGCTTCCCACCAAGATTGCTCAGCATATGTTCGCTATGGTTCACTAGACAAAGCTGCAGGTTCACCTTCCACAAACGAATACATAGACTCTCGCCTAATGCCTTGACCAAGTGCATCGTTACAGCTACAAGCGATCAGCCTTCACAGCGCTGTTAGGCAATCAAAGCTTCTGGACTGGCAGGCGGTAGGGATAGGGACAATGGAGAGAGCGGCTGTGTCCATTTGTTAGTAGATGCACACCTGACGCCTCTGATCGACAGCACGGCACAGAGCGAAGTGTATACTACAATTGAGCCCACTTTGATTACAGTGCTCTCAGTTTCAGAGGAGGCTTGGAACTCTATTTTAACATAGTTTTAGATTCGTATATGTATACCGCTGTGGCGTGCTTCCGTATGCTGCAGGTGTATACTACATGCCATATGTAAAATGCATTTGTATTTTTTTTTCATTGAGTGTGCAAAAGAAGCATTTCCGCTTCACATCACGCTGTCTATCCCCCATCCTTTCTCCCATGGCGCACACATTCACTACAAACCGTATTTACTCTCGTAATGAACGCACCCCCTTCTTCGGCTGTCAGAAGGTGCAGTTTCTTTTCCTTCGCATAATAAATGCACCGCACTCTTGTGACGGGAAGTGTGTTCCTGACGATAGCGAATGCTAGCTGCAGCGCTATTTCTTGGGCGCCGAAAAAAGTACGAAGAGTTATAAAGTGCCATCTGTCGAATCTCAAAACTATACTATACTTCTCATCTTACCGGAAGAACAACCGATAAAATGTTCTGCGAGGGATCCGACAACTAAATGAAACCACTCCTGCCAAAGTCGTCTCTCTGTTTGACCTGCCAAATTACGGGTTGTAGCAACTGTAGTGGTAGGACTTCTCGCTGAGTGCTGCGTTTTGCTAAAGCGAATATTAGTTGTGCTTTCTTTGGATCGCATTACGGGCCGCAACACAATCGAGCACGCTCGCGGGTTTAAGATGAAAATTGTTGACTATGCATTCTATATAGCACGGAAAGCATGATGATGAGTGCGTTCTGTTTCGTTTTAAAGTTGAGTCGTACAGGATGGAATTCTTATTATCATCACCGTCATCTTTCTTTTCATCTTAATGTTCAAAAATTACAAAAAAAAAACTCAGTACCAACAGCCGAAGATTAGTGGCAGGTCCGACACAAAAGTAGAGTACAGGCATTAAATAGAAAGTGCAAAATACGACAATGAGCAAAATTCAAGGAAAACAATTAGTGCGTCTTTTGCAGCACCAACTAAAGGTTAGACAATTGTGCAGCAACGGGAAGAAAAAATTGAAGGAAATAAAAAGGTACAAATCTTTTTAATGCGAGCCTATACTGTGTTTCGCCTTTTTACCTGCTTCAATTTTTGTCATAACACTGTGTACCCCGCGTAAAAAACGCCCCCCCCCCCCCCCCCACACGCACACCTAAAAGAAAGAAGAAAACAAAAACAAATCAGCTGCTTTTTGTTTTTTGTTTTTTTGGAGAAAAATGCCTTCATTATGCAAATAAAAACGGTATGCCGTTTTCGACTGAGTGCGAGGTGATTATCGCTCCGTAGATCACAAGATTCGTTTCGGCCTTGTTTTAATAATAATAATTGGTTTTTGGGGAAAGGAAATGGCGCAGTATCTGTCTCATATATCGTTGGACACCTGAACCGCGCCGTAAGGGAAGGGATAAAGGAAGGAGTGAAAGAAGAATAGACGAATAGGTGCCGTAGTGGAGGGCTCCGGAATAATTTCGACCACCTGGGGATCTTTAACGTGCACTGACATCGCACAGCACACGGGCGCCTTAGCGTTTTTCCTCCATAAAAACGCAGCCGCCGCGGTCGGGTTCGAACCCGGGAACTCCGGATCAGTAGTCGAGCGCCCTAACCACTGAGCCACCGCGGCGGGGCTCGGCCTTGTTTTCGATTGCTTTCTTAACACTAATCGTGTGTTGAACAGGCTTGCTCCGCTTCTTCTATACGCTCTATACAGGGAGAAGGCCCACAGGTGAACAGAATTAATCACCATTTACGTTGCGGTGTTCAACATTTTATTTATTTTCATTTTACTTTTTCTGTCATGTGCAGTCTTGGTCAAAAGTCTTAAGGCCACAGCGTTCAGCTGCCGCGAAATGAATGCTCCGTGTAGCGGATCATTCAAAGCTCAAGTCAAGCATAAAGCCTCTCTACCGCAAGAAGAAACCTTCTGATATAGTATTTCAAGGTCATTCGGTATTTAATAGTGCCGTAACGGCTCTGTTATGTGGCTGAATCAAAAAGCCTTTGGCCTTAAGACTTTTGACCAAGGCTGTTCACCACAGTTCTCTTTCTCATTCCTGTCTCCACACGGCCACAGCTATATAGGTGCGTCCAACTACACACACGACTCGTGGCTTGAGGTATACAAGGCACGTGCCCTGTTTCGTATTGCGCTCGCATGCAGCCGCCGACTCCGCTGCCGGCGAGGAGAAGCGACACGCCTCGATGCGCGCACTCGCGGGATCAATTATACCGCCCGCAGGGACGCGCTCCGCTTAGGCGGAGATGTCAACGGGCACTGCCCATCGGTCATCGCGTGCGCCGCCAGAGGGAGCCAAACGGGGCGCTGCACGATGTATACGCGGATGGCTTACTGCACCAATGCCGCCTTACGTGCATGCAATTCTTTACTCCGGGCCGCACTCCTGTCGGGTGTATCTCTCTCTCTCTCTCTCTCTCTCTCTCTCTCTCTCTCTCTCTCTCACACACACACACACACACACACACACACACACACACACACACGCACACACACACACACGCACGCACACGCACGTGCACACACACACACACACACACACGCACACACACACACACACACACACACACACACACACACACACACACACACACACACACACACACACACACACACACACACACACTTGTTGAAGGGGCTGTGTATGTTACGTCTTCGGTTTTATTGCAGGCTGCGGCTGCATTCGCTCCGATGGAAAACTGATTTAATGGCTTTTAAAGTGTTCGCAATTAAGCGATCTGTGTTGGTTGAAAATTTGGCCTCCGTTTCTAGCGACACCGTGTGCTTGTGAACAAAACGAAACTGAGCACGTGTGTATATAGTCCTTATAAATATCTTAAACAGGCTATGTCAACCAATTGGAAGGGCGAAATTCACTGCTAATTCACAAAAGTCAGTCAAAGCTACGCAGACTGCTCGAGGAGTGCAGCGCCATGTCCCGAGAGACGAACCAGTTAGCCGCTCGGGAATTCCCCGTGGCTCTGAGCCAATCTGACCCAGGGTCGTATTCATCCACCGCGGTCGTATTTCGAGCATATGAAATCACATGTAGTCTGTAAGCGACGAAGAGAATCGATGTTCATGTATGGCTATGATGTATTACTTCTCCTCAAGTAAGCAGATGCGCAGTCGCTTCTCCGTAATTTGAACTCGAAAGAAAGCGATGATTTGTTCGAATTAAGCGGAGCTCGAATTAACGCGAGCCTCTTTAATACACCTAGATGTTGACCGGAGATCAGAACATTGGTTCGAATAAAGCGGCACTTCGAATTAAGACGTATATGTGCGCACGACGCGCTGCTATAGAGGCAGCCAATAACTCTGTATACACACACGTTTACTCACAGGCTACGCGGCTTCTTTTTCCATCAGCTGTCAGCTTGTCAGTGTATGCACACAAATGCGCGCGTAGTCTGACGTCTGTTACGTGTGTATCGCCATGCAAGGGCGCCCCCTGGAGAGCAGCAGCCCGTGGGCGCTCCTCGCCACAACAGCGCCAGAAGGAGCGGTCGTCTTGCGTAATCCGCTGCCTGCATGCGTCTCTCGGGCGAGACGTCGGGCCGCGCCCTGAAGTATAGCTCGTGACTCACGCGCGCCAAGCACGCGACGAAAGGCCGCGCTATGCGTGTCAAGTGGACAGGCTGTGTTTGTACTCGGGGACATCTGCTCTAGCAACCGTACACACGAGCTCGAGTCGTCATCTGTATATATAATTGGCTCTTGTGTATACACTTGTAGACTGCTGGCTTTATGGAAGCTGTCCTCGCTCATGTACAGGGGGTTTCACCTAAGATTTTACACAGTTTTTAAAAGTAAACTTTTTGAGTTAGAAGAGCGCTTTTTTTTTGGCATAGCATTGTAAGCGGTGTAGTATATCTGTTAAAAGTTAAGTATTCAATATTAGTTAACCGGCCTGCTATTTAGCACATCTTAGCTGTTTTCTGGCGTACTACACCGCTGACCGTGCTATGGCGAAAAAAAAAACGCTGTTCTAACTCAAAAATCCTCTTTTTAAAAATTGTGTGAACAGTCAGGTGAAGGACCCTGCATAGACATGCACACAGACACGCATACAGGGACACAAAGAAATATGTTGTGAGCTTAGTCATTTGCAAGAGAGTGGGAGATATTGATTTAATAGAAGAGTGCTAAACTTTACGGAGACTGCCCTTGCGCGCTAATGTAAAGAGGTGAAGCTTTATGAACCTTGTTAACATGCATTCAGCGATTACTCCTCAAGTTTAAACGAGAAACATTTTTTTTTCTTTCTGAGCAGTTCTCTTTTAAACCCACGACTTGCCAAACTCAGAAAATCTGGACAAACGATTCTAGTTTGTACAGCTGCCACCATGTGCCGAGTGGCGCTGAACGCCCAACACCACATCGGGGTCGAACTACGGATCTGGGTTGCGTACCATTGATTTTAAATCGTCTAAGGTAATTGTAGGTGTGAAAGCAGTAAATAACTTTGTGAGTCAAATTTTACATCGATCGAGAAGGAAGAGTCGACCGTGATGATCATCGTGTTCGAACAGTATCTCTCGGGACTCTCAAATTTTCTGGAAAGTTTACAAGTTCGAACTATTCCCATTGATTTACTTCGTGTTTGCTACTCAATTTCTCAACTTCGATGCAGCGAGCTATGAGCGACAGCTAGCTTCCATCAAGCGTGCTGTATTTAAAATAAACAGGATCTGTTGTCGGTTTCTTGCGGCGCAGTTTCATACACTTCACAAGTGACCTGAAATAGAAGTTATATTTTACGTAAGTACAATCAGTGCTGAAATATTCTTGTGTTTTCTGGGACCCATACACAAAGGAACACATTAATATACTGAAAAAACTTCGAAATAAGGCTATTTGGTTTCTAAGTGGTAATTATGACAGGCTCCTAAGTATGACTGTTACTATACGGGTACTCGGGTGGCCTGATTTACAGGATCGTCAACAACATCTCCACCTCAAGTCATTTCACACTATTTACCTTTGCCAAACAGGTATAGATCGAGATCAGTATATGAAGCCACTCACATATATTTCACAAGAGACGCTACCACGTCTTCAAACTTAACGAGTTTCCATTTGGGAGGGATACCTTTGGTCATTCGTTTTTTTTTTGTTTTTTGAAAAGTTCGTCACTGGAATGGAAATTGTTGCAACCCCATCAAACAGTGCATTTTTGCACGCGTTGAGTGCTTAATTTAGCAATGTGGGCACGTATGGCTTTTTTGTGTATTATGTCCCCCCCCCCCTCCTTGGCTGCCATGGAATCAAGGCGATGCTTTTATTAAATAAATAAAAAGTAAACTTAATGCTGGCCGCAGTTTTTAAACGGAGCGTAACATTTGACGAGAACAAAGCTCCCATATCGTTGGCGGTCTCCTGGCGAATTTTTAAAAATATTACATAAGCGAACAGTTAGGTGACAATAATTAATTAGAATTTATTGTTCAAGGGGAGTTCACGTGTTTAGCCAGGGTATGTAGTGATTGTGATTAAGCTGAGTTTTCTAATACCGAGCGCACCCGGAGTATCGTGCAGTTCTTGATTCAGCGCGTAAAAAAAAAAATATTCAGGCCAAAAGTGCGAGCGTCCTACGTTGTACGGCGTTCTAAGCGATGACCGTTGTGTGTTTTCAGTGATGTAAAAGTTAGCTGATCAATACTAATTACAGTTAATTATAGTTGATTGGTTGACTAGGAAACCAATTTCTCACATGTATGCACTGTAGGCGACCTATACGAGAACACTAGAGTTTCCTTCTGGTGCACTATAAACCAGTACCAGAAAATGGGGGAAAGAAGTAACTGTACGCACGATTGCGCGCAACAAAGTGGTAGACGATCTTCAAGTGGTAATGCCTCAGTCACGAATGTCATTTTGCGCGTTGTTTGGACCGCACTTGTCTGGGGAGTTGAGAAAACACAAGCTTGTTATGAACTTCCGCTTAAACTCATTTACTTTGCGAGGCTAACAAGCAGCACTTCCGGGCATGGCTCGCATGGCCAAGCAATGAGAGAAACAAAGGCAAGAGCAGGAGCTGCACTATATACAGGACGTATATGGGCTCTCTGCGAGGGAGCATTTACCATACACGCTCGCACACACACACACCCGCGTGCCTGTTTGTGCGCTACAGACTCGGCTCGGTAAGCTGGCAGAGCTCTGTCAGAGCAGCTCGGACTAAACTCCTGCTTGTACACACCGTACTGCGCGCGCACGCCGCTCGAACTCTGGCCTAATCCGTCACAGCGATCCTGGCGCCAGCGGCGGCGGTCGACCTGCATGCGTTTAGCCGGCGCGGGCGCGCGCGACCGTGTTTCTATACAGATGTCGCCCTCTCCTTCCTTAGACGCTCAAAGCCATTCCCTCTTCCTCTCCCAGTTGTTGCGTGCCCGACGCCCCCGCCCTCTTTTGAGGGCTATATGAGAACCACCCGCTGTGGCTTAAACGTCTCTCCTTTGTTGTTTGTCTCGGAGTGGTCGCGTAGCCTGCTGCCTTGTCGTCTCGCAGGCTTGTGTTTGCCTGTGCTGTGGCGGTGGCCGTTTTGAAGTGTGCCGCTCTCCGAAGCCGACCCGCTGCTGCTGACCGCCAGCATCCGCAGTTCATTTTGCAGGCTGTTACTTTGCTGCTCCTCTCCGCTACTCTTCCGCTTGCGCCACGGAGCAAGACTATACAGGAGGTGAAACTCCCGTCTGCGCGAGCGAACGCAGGCGACCAGATAAAGTCACAGTTGTTGTATGCGCCGACGGGGCGCATGCAGTGGCGGCGCCTTGCGGCGCCTCGTAGAAGCAACAGGGGGAAAAAAATGGCCTGGCTTAGCTTATGGTTAAGCCTAGGATGCGAAGCATACGTCGCTTGGCAAGCCGTACTTCTCGTTCTTCTCCCGTTTCCGTGGCTCTTTGCAACTTGCGCTTTGCGGTCTGGCGAGCCGCCCTCTCCCTGGCCCACATCTCGCTGCTCAACTGACTCAACGAGTGCGGCGCCTTTTATACAATTGCGTGACGTCAGTATCTCCTAGCGGTAGGAGCGGGAGTTAGGCCGCCGGCTGAGGCTGCGCGTCCGCAAGCGAGCGCACGAGTTGAGCCCCAGCTTTCACAGCTGTTGTGACGTCATATCACGTGGTGCGCCGATGTAGGTCAAGTGGTAGCTACGCGGCCGCGCGCGGCGCAGCAAGGAAGAGCTTGGTTGTGCGGCTAGTATGCTTCGCATAAAAATGCAGCGCCCGGGCAGGCGGCTCCGGCGGCGCGCGCTCATTTCAGTAGTTGCATTTCAGTAGTTTCTTGCCAGGCCGCCAGACGCCGCCAGCAGGACAGTGGCGCCGCGGGCTTGTGACCTTTTCTGGTCGCCGCAGACGGCGGAGTTCATAGTCTTCCTCCGTGGCTTGCGCAAACTCTTTTCCCTCTCAGCTCCGCCTTTTGCCGTGTCCACTGCAGTACGCCGCTGACGAGGGGTGTAGCCGCACTTTTATTTTTCTGAAATGTGTCTCTCACACTATTTGAGCAGGAGCCTGTTTGCTTATGGGGAGAGCAAAGTGCGCTTGAACTAGGTACACAGAACTTATGCCTAGCTGGAGTATGCGTTTGCGCTTTTGGTGCTGGTCGTATGTGCTGCTCGCATGCGCTCGTATGTGGCTTCCCTCTATAGCGAGCCCTGCACATATTGGCGGCTGAGGAACGAGCATCGCGGAAGCTAAGATTAAACCAACACCCTTCTGGTTAACATTCCTGCCTTCCCTCCTCCTATTTATCTCTCTCTTTCTCTGTCTCTTAAGGGCGCCATGCAGAGGCGGAATTAGGGGTCAGTCTTGGAGGGGGTGGTTGGGGGAGGAGGGCCCATTTGAATGTTGAACCATGTATATTTCAGATTTTTTCGTCAGAAAATTAGTCATCGGCATAGTTTTCCTATGTAAGATTTCTCGCTGGAGAAGTTATCCTCTGTCGTCACGGGAAAAAAAATTGAGCTACTAAAAGGCGGTAAGCTACCACAATGCACTCACATTAGGCACAGGTTCGACAATAGTTCTACGCATTCGAGGCATACAGTACCCAAGTGGGTGTGTCATAGCCTGGCTATGAAAAGTGCAAAGATAAGCCCGTTTCCCACATGACAGCAATTTTTTTTAGGCTGCGGATCGTAGCCCTCAAGATTTCTTTCTAGAAAGCAGATACGTGTTTGAAAGTTTAAAACTTCGATGTATGCCCTTTCCGACATGCTACGTGCTAAAGAGTTTTTTCAAGCAGGCCATAAGTCTAGCACTCTTATAGTTCTTCTGGTGCTTCCATGCTTGACCTGAGATTACCGCCACCAACACCTTCATGACGTTGCATGAAAACGATCCATCGCCCATAGATGTACAGCTCGCTTCAAAACGGGTCAGCTTCCTGAGTCGCGGCGGCTTCATTAATCGAGACGCATTCCGTCATGAAGTAGCTTGTCAAGCGCACGCCAGGGACTGTGCAAATGAAAGAAAAGAAAAGCTGTATGCTTTTACAAGGGGACATATACTGAATTGCTGTCTCTAAACGTAAATAGTAAATATATGCATTAAACCTCCTTGAATGCCTACCTTGATGCCAAGGGTGGCGTTAAAAATGAAACCTCCAGCTTGGTCAGAAAGTTTTGTATTCTAACTAAAGGAACTGCGTTGAGTAGCCGCTCCAATCACTGCTACGATGATTCTAAGGATAAATCAAGATCATTTGTGTAGGTTAACGCGTACTCCGTACGATTTTTTCGAATTTAACTGATAGCTGTTATTGTAATGACTCGTTGTGTATCCTATAGTACTTGCTCTAAGCACGAATAAGCCTTTATGGAAGCAAACAGCGAATAAGCTGTCCTCTAGCGCAGTACCTTTTAGGATCAAGTCCCGGAGTAGATTTCCATCACTATACATACGGAATGCTTATTCTTGTAACGGAGGGATATTCCCACCGCAAAGCATAGTCATTTCATGCAGTTAGCAATGGGAGGAGGCTTTTAAACGCGCAACCGGTGGTCTCGCGGTTAGCAGGTAGAAGGAATTGCAACATCGATTAAAATTTTCATGACTGTTAGAACTTCGCATGATTTGAAGAGGGAATTTGTTTCCGTTGCCAGCCGTATGTATTTTAGTGATGGAAATTTAATCCTGGGCTTGGGAAGCATACCTTGCTCCAAAAGTGCGTTAGAGGAGAGATTAATGCATTTTTACCCCTATATAGGCTAATTCGTGTTCAGAGTGCAAATTATTCTTTGATATTGTGCATTATCCGATCTGACCCAGTCTACAACGGAATTAATATGCATTTTATACTTAATATTTCACCCGCACACCCTTTACGTATGGAGGTCGTGGGTTCAGATCCCACCGGTGGCATGTGGTTGTTTTGCTTCTATTTTCTAAGCAGCGTTGTTTCTCAGGTTGTTTTTCTTCTATTTTGTAAGTATAGCGGTACACCCGCTGCTTACGTCACGTCATGAAGCCTATATAACCAACCCTCACATCCCTTCAGTGCGAACAAAGCCCTTATCATGTCTCTTATCTTGAAAATATTGGTCGGCGCTCGATACTTTCCAGCCATCATTACTTTTTCGAGCGAGGGGCTTTTCTTAGCTGTATTTTTTTTACTTATAGTTACGTACCATGCATTGTCCCTGAATGGACATGCGGCATTACGCCTATATCAGCGGCCGCAACGAAATTCAAATTCGCGCTCGTAGAGCTACAGCGTCCTGATTGGTTGGCGCGCGTAACGGCTGCAGCCTACGCGCATGCGCGGAAGTTTCGATCTTCCGCGCTCCTCGACGACTTCGCAGGCGAGCCTCATGCACCCGCGTGTGCTGATGTTCTCCAATGAACGCTCGTCCTCGCGCAGCAGCTCAAAGGGAGAAAAGAAAAATCGAGGAAAATAATTAAAACGCAAAAGAAAAAAGAAGAGCGCATAAAAAAATGAAAGAGGAAGAAAGCTTAAAGCTGGTTCTATACCGACAGAAATGAAGAGCAAAAAGTGTCGGGATGAACTGCTTGACGCGAGGACAGTTTTCCACCCCATTACTTTCGCGCCGTGATGATGTGGGTCCATTGTTAAAAAAAAAAAAAAGAGCAGGCGCCTCGGGACATGTCTCGCTTATTCGAGAGATAGAGAGATTCAGATATGATGCTGGCGTTATGCCGATGCTGGGTGGTTAATAATTGCATATGCCTTCCTTCAGGCGATTAGATGCAAGCCGAACAAGAGCGAAGCTTGTTTAATTTGCATGCACTCTTTTAAAGACACGTGCATAGTCGTTTGTTATATACGTTGCGCTGCACGCTTTTGCCGACGGAAGGAGTTTATAGCATTCCTCTTACGTGTAAAAATGTGTACATTGGCCAAACAGGGCGTTGTTTTAATGAAAGAGCGCTAGAACACTTCAATCTTGTAAAAGATGGTAACAGCGGCCATCTTGCCGTACACTACCGGTCGTGCAAACGCAAACCTATGTTTAACAAGGCGCAGTTTCTGGGTCACGCCAAGGACAAGCTTCAGCGTGAAATTATGGAAGCCTTTTTTATTAGGAAAGCCGGTGACAATTGCGTCAGCACGCCTTCACTGTCATTGCTGGAGAATGAAATGGCTTTGTTGGATGGTTGTGATTAGGTTTCACCTCTTGATAACTGAATGTATTTAAACGTCGAGCTTTTTCAAATAAAATCAGTTGGAAGTGACGCACAGTCCAGTCTTGTTTGTTCCTCGTCTTCTGCGTGCGTTTTATTCATGCTGCGAAACTTGTCTCCATTATGAAGGAGTTTGCAAGCGTGAAAGTCCGTTGTCTTTCCTGTAAGATCTCGGTTGTCAGTAATGAACATGTTCACCGTTTATTGAGAGCACGTGAATGAAATTGTGTCCTAACTTGTGCCCACTGACTCCACAATATAAGCAGATACGGAGTCTGCACGCAGATGTTTCAAATACTGCGAATATAAATACTGCGCTAAACTATAATGCTTATAAGTGCACATTGGATGAAGACACGATTTGGAGGTCCTCTATACTGATTAACGGTGGCCCCCTTAGTTATCGGTTGTAGTATCTGGCACGTAAAAAGCCATTCTTGCAGTTTATCATTTAAGTGCCTAGTTTTTATAAAGCATAAATAAAAACTACTACAATGTAAACCACTCATTTTGCCTTTCCATTGAGTGTGTTTTTTCTGCAATGAATGCCTTGTGTTCCTCAGTGGCAGCGAGAATAAAGGAGGCAGACTCTTCCCCAAGCATTTATCTGCCTTTTGGCCTGCCCCGTAGACAACTGTTAACAGCGTAGTCTAAATGAACCACTTAGTTCTCGTATGAAGATACGATTTGGAGGGCCTCTATACTGATTAATGGTGGCCCCCTTAGTTATAGTGGTGTGTCGATATCTGGCACGTAAAAAGCCATTCTTGCAGTTTATCATTTAAGTGCTTAGTTTTTATAAAGCATAAATAAAAACTACTACAATGTAAACCATTCATTTAGCCTTTCCATTGAGTGTTTTTTTTTTCTGCAATGAATGCCTTGTGTACCTAAAGAAATGTTTCCTGCTAACCCTAAAAAAATAGTGAAAGCTTGCCTTGACAAATTACGCTCTTAGCTCCAGCATTCTGTTTTGATGCTATTATTTTACATTTTTCTTCGTTTTCTTTATTTGTTTTCTCTCCACTTGTGTGCATTTTTGCGTCCGCGCTTTTCGAATTCATTTTACTTTTCTCAACGCCCTTTTTTGTTTTTTGTTTGTGTGCTCGGTGCATGAGTTTTGTGCCGTCTGCTGCCGGGCGCTGCCACTCAAGCCTTCTAAGGCTTTGGCAGGCCCGCATTTGTATTGGAATGAGGAAATAAAAATTTATTATTATTATTTATTATTAATGGCAGATAGAATTAAGGAGGTGGTGGTGGTAAAAACGTTTATTGCCTCTGAAAAGAGGGAGTTACATGGAGGGTGCTCTGGAGTCAGGCTTAGTGCCCTTCCCCTCACAATCACTAGGTGGAGTCCCTAGTACGGGACCCCAGTGGCTTCCGCTGCCGCCATAGCTCGTTCGACCATCGCCTTTTGGGCTTTCAGGTCGCAACAGGCGAGTAGGGTCGCCTCCCAGTCCTCCCGGGTGGGGTTTGGGTTTGGAGTAAAAGCAGGGTTGGAGGGGCACGCCCACACCATGTGGTAGAGGTCCGAGGACCTCTCCCCACAGTGCGGGCACTCCCCGGAGAAGGCAGGGTCAAAGTGCTTTAGCGAGGCCGGGCACATCATGGTGTTCGTGACAAGGCGGAGGAACAGACTCTTGCTCAAGCATTTGTCTGCCCTTTGGCCTGCCCCGCAGACGACTGTTGACAGCGTAGTGTAAATGGACCACTTTGCTTCAACCGTGCAGGGTGACGCGGGCCCGGAGCCCGCCGGAGCGGCCGACCACCGTGGAGCTGCAGCCGCTGGTGCGGGGAGCGCTGTCCTCCGCTGGGGACCACATGCCCCACAAGGGGCACAGCGGCGTCAACCAGCTGGGAGGCGTGTACGTGAACGGCCGGCCGCTGCCGGACTCGACGCGCCAGAAGATCGTCGAGCTGGCCCACTCCGGAGCCAGGCCGTGCGACATCTCGCGCATACTGCAGGTCTCCAACGGATGCGTCTCCAAGATACTCGGGAGGCGAGTGTCCCCCCCCCCCCCTTCACGAATACGTGTACCCGGTGACGTGACGTGATGCCTCTGCTCTTCCTTCAGGTACTACGAGACCGGCTCGATTCGGCCGCGGGCCATCGGCGGCAGCAAGCCTCGAGTGGCCACGCCCCCCGTGGTGGGAAAGATCGCAGAGTACAAGCGCGAGTGCCCCTCCATCTTCGCCTGGGAGATACGGGACCGGCTGCTGTCCGAAGGGGTGTGCAACAACGACAACATTCCCAGCGTGGGTGCACCCCTTTATGCATCCGCCCCAACCTACCCACAAGTTCCTCCGTGTGTGTGTGTGCACTCTAAACACGAATACGCATATTATGGGAGTAAAAAAAGGAGTATGTTGTCCTCTAGAGCATTCTCTTTTATGCAAGGGAGCGCGCTAGATGAGAATAATAATAATAATAATAATAATAATAATAATAATAATAATAATAATAATAATAATAATAATAATAATAATAATAATAATAATAATAATAATAATAATAATAATAATAATAGGTTTTTTGGGGGGGAAAGGAAATGGCGCAGTATCTGTCTCATATATCTTTGGTCACCTGAACCGCGCCGTAAGGGAAGGGATAAAGGAGGGAGTGAAAGAAGAAACGAAGAAAGAGGTGCCGTAGTAGAGGGCTCCAGAATAATTTCGACCACCTGGGGATCTTTAACGTGCACTGACATCGTACAGCACACGGGCGCCTTAGAGAAAGAGTGTGTGTGAGAGAGATAGAAACCCTTTAATGAAAAAGCAGAGAATTTAGCCGACGTTTAAATATCGTTGGCATGCTACTCTGCGTGGGGAAGGGAATTTGGGAGGTAAAGACAGAAGGAGAGGAGTGGGGGAGAAAATAGACAGACAAAAAAATGGAGGTAGTTTATGGGGTTGAACGTCCGAAAACTACTCGGCCTATGAGGGACGATGTAGTACAGGGCTCTGGATAATTTTCGCCACCTAAGGTTCTTTACCGTGCACTGACATCGCACAGTACACGGGGTTCTGGAATTTCGCCTCCAACGGAATGCGACCGCCGCTGCCGGGACCGAACCCGCGTCGATCGGGTCAGCAGCAGAGCACCACAACCACAATGCCACCGCGGCGGCAGATAAAAAATGTTCGTATGATATCACAAAAGGAACCTAAGTAAAGGTTCCCAACCTAGCGTCACTATAAGCATAACTGACTCGAGCCAATCGAAACAGAAATTTTGAACCGCAGAAAAAGATGGCAAACACTGATGAGAGTTTAAAAACAATAAAAAAAAATCTACAGTTGTGCCCTCCGTGTGCCTTGCGTTTGTTGTTTGAGCGATTAATTAATGGAAGTTAATGTTACAAACGTCTCATTCGCATCTCACAGAGACAGAGTGACAGGTAGGTATACAGTGATGGACGCAGAGACAGACCATGCCCGGGCACAAGCAGTGTAACCCCAAACGCGTATGCGCCGCCGTCCGAGCCGACGCAGAAACACAAGCTTGCCACGCAAATAATTCTCCCCCGCGGCGATCTGGTTTAGGCGGGCGCCGATCGAAGCAACCCATCCACCGCCACTGCTGCTCCCTTCTCGAACTCAGCGTAGCTCCTCTGCATGCTTGCATTTCCCCGTCCTCCCCGGGACATGTCTCGGCGCGGTGCGTTGCAGTCGCCCAAAGTCAGTTGCCGCGCTCAGCGCACCCTCGTGGAAATGCCAAAGCCACGCGCGCGCACTCTGCGATCGCCAGAGCGGAGTAGTTCTCGGCTTATAGGTCGTGTGTCTTCCCGGGCGGCGACGACGCCGGCTCGAGGGGTGCGGGGATGGAGGGCATGCAGGCTTCTCGGAAACAATGGCCCCGAGACTCTTTTCCTTGCAAATCCGATTGTGACGCGGCTCAGAGCGGTCTGCTCGCCTACTGCTAGACGGCGCAGCGGGGTTGCTCGACGAGGCGTGCTTCGAGTCCCCCGTGTAACTGATGCGCGAGCAGCCGCATGAATAAGGAGTAGAATGAAAAAGGAAAATGATAAAGCTAGAACGCAGACGAGAACAATGCCTTCAACTTTCAGCAAGCAAGAGTCAGGTGACTCATTATCCGTGTATCTTTCCGTGTGTGCAGTTATGTAAACTTTCGCGAGCTTGTATGCGCAAGTTGTACGAAATTGCAGTCGCGAAACGCAAGTAAGGCGCCTTATGAAGACAGTTTTTGCAGCTCATTGTGGGCTCTTCAGCGTGAACAGTGAATAGAGGCGCGGAATGCAAGCTATGCGCTATTGTTCTGCCAAGTGACAGTGTATGCGTTGCATGTCGTTACTGAACACTTGCCCGCAACGTCGAGGTCACAACAACTCATAGACAATTGTGCTCACTAATCAACTTTCAGTCCACCTCGCCATATGACAACAAAAGTTGTTAGGCAGTCATGAGGAGAACAATGTAGCCTTAGTTTGTGTCATTCTCTGACAACGCGCGCCGATCCTAGAAAGGCTTGGCTCAAGTTACGCGTGACACCCTGTATAAGAGCAATAGACGCAGGAAGTGGCGTAACGGTCGCGCTTCCGAGCGCTCGATGCAGCTCCTCCCCCTTGCCTCTCCCTCTCTCGCTTAGCGCCGAATCAATGAAAGCAGGAGGAAATGCGTACGCAGAAAGAAAGAGAGAGAGGAAGAAAGAAGGATGCGAAAGAGAAGGCGGAGAAGGCCACGCCGCCGCGGCACCGTGTCAGCATGCAGCGTGTTTATGGCATTACGAAATGACCACTTCGCCGGCCGGACCGCCGCGCCCGCTCGCCACGGACCGTACAGGGTCTGGAAGGTGCCTCGTTACGAAGGCAGTAGCTTGTCACGTTGGCATCGAGTCATTCTGTACACGCATAGCTGCGACAAAGAGCGCGCGCCACGGTCGTACAGCTCATAACAGCTCCGTGTTCGCCTTGGGGCTTGTTCAGTGCCCTGGTTTCCGTGCACAATGCCTGTATGTCTGCTTCACCCGAAAGCGGCGCAGCGTTGCGGATAGTATCATTCGACGACGTTTGCTGATCAGAAGTTGAGCTCGAGAAGCTATCTTCGTTTGAGAACGATTTGCAACTGGAAGACACCTGAAATACAAGTGTGACGCGCTTCGATGCCGAGCATCTTTGTAAGAACATCCGAACGTGCACGACCATCTGAACGCCTTCGGCATGTTCCGCAGAGAATGGCGCTTGAGAATGCGCTTTAAAATACAATACGCTTCTATCGAAGTCCATCATAAAAGACGCAGAGGCCACCATTACGAACCACTTGCCAATGGTGGGCTGATGCCCAGAACTGCAAGCCATGGTGGTTCATCTACGGCCAGTGCGATTTAGCCCAAATGACGGCCCTGCTTTTCGTTGAATTCACCATCGGCGTGTAGCGCTCTTTTGGCCCTTCTGTCGTGCTGATTGCCCCTGCGTGAACTGTTCGATGTTAGGCTTCAACGAAGTGCAATGCAAGCAAGCCTCTTTCCAGGAGCAAATCTTCCCCTTCTGTTTTAATGACACGAGATAAAAAAAAAACACGCCAGAAACAGCGTTCCAGCTTGAAATGCACCCAACATGCCAGCTGAATCATGGTTGTAGTGATAAAGACAAGAAGTTCGGGTCTTGTTATTTTTTAACTACGTTTGGTTCGAATATTTCCGAGAATTGCGAAGAGCGGTTATGGGCTTACGGATTATTTGACCGTCTCCTGTCAAGTGATGCTCAGTATTGTCTTCTACATGTGAAACACTGTTATTAGTCCAATTTGGTTGGGCCACCCCCCCCCCTCCCCAGGAGGGTTAAGTAAAATCTGAAATAGGGAAGTAATTATTCATTATCATCCACCCAAACGCAGCCATACGGTTACAAAGGAAAGCTAAACGAGCTAAACGGAGGACTACAGCCCGTCCAGAGCTTGTCCCATTGCTTAAGACGTTCTACAAAACTACAAGACCATCAGCTAAATAGAAATATATAAAAATATATATAAATAACGTGGGACATGTCAGCAGAAAACAAAGCGTTCCAGAATTGTTTTCACAGCGGCTGGTTGCACGCCCAGCGTTTGGCAATGAAAAAGAAGAGTTGAGCAATCTTTATCTCCCTCCCCACTTTTTCGACGTTTGCGCAGGTGTCGTCCATCAACCGTGTGCTGCGCAACCTGGCCGCTCAGAAGGAGCAGCAACAGCACCACCAGCACCAGCAGCAGACGCAGCACCACCACCACCAGGCGGCGGCAGCGGCGGCAGCTGCCGCAGCGGCCGCGGCGGCAGTGCACGGCGGCGGATGCCCGGAGTCTGTTTACGACAAGCTGCGCATGCTCAACGGACAGCCGTGGCCCTGGTACCCCGCGAGCGCCGCGCCGCCACCCCCGTTGTCCGCGGCAGCCGCCGGAGGACCCGCCCTGGCCCCGCCGAGTCCGCTGGCGGGGGCCCTCACTCCCTCCGCGCTGGCCGCGGCTGCGAGTCCCACTGCGCACGACGCCAAGAAAGGTGAGTCCGCTGCTTCCTCCTTTCCGTTTTATTGTACTCTGAACGACGCAGCAACAGCACCACCTTTCGCTCAGGGACAATGTCTCTTGAACCATATGAGTATGTCTCCAGCTGGGGAGTCACATCATGCATGCAACCGAGAACACTGTCATGGCACCACAACCATTTTGGCCTTAACGCAACTATACGCATGCGCAGAACCCATCGAAGACTTGCACGCGTGCGCAGTTCTGCGAGCCCAGATTTGTTTTCTGTAGTGAACGGCACAACAGCACCCCCATTAACAACCGTTCCGCTCCGGGTCAATCGTGTGGCTCTTGAACCATCTGCCTGAAGGCATTCATAGCATGCGGATCGAGAACTCGGTAGTATAGTAGAGTGGCCGTGGTGGTCTGGGTGCAACTGCTCGTGCGCAGAACCGCCTCGAAGTCTCGCGTGCATGCGCGGTGAAGCCCAGTCTGTGCAACGCGCAGCGGCAGCTAAATGTCATTCGGAGACTGCGCAAGAGTGATTAGGTTGTGATTAACGTTTGACGAAGTTTCCATTATTTATTGCGTTTGTAAATGTTCACATGTGCCCCTTGCTTTCGAGCATGGCCTTAATTTGCGATTAATATTATGCCTCCCATGAGAAATAATTATTTAAATCGGGCAGCTTACGGTACAAGCACCCCATATATATGATGAGTGATGCTCGCATATATGGGAGAAGACTGCCATATGAGAGATAGAAATACTCAGTATATGGAAGGAGCACTATATATAAGGGTACAAATATGACAATATATGCCAGTATATGGCGCTATATAAAGTACTTCTTTGCCATATCTGCCTGTATCCGTGGTCTTACATGGCCATATATAGCAATATATAGACCATATAAGGTTGCTCTTAACCCTATCTGCGTACCTGTACGTGTGCTCCCATATATGACCTTATATAGCTATATATAAAATATGCCTGCACTATATCTGTAATTTTCATAAAGGCAATTCATGGCTGATTTCTTACTTTGCTGGCTTGATTAAGCGTGGCTTCGTATTTCATATACTGTAGCCCCATACCGCTTCAAAACTTCCAATGGCAATAGTTTATTGAAATCCGGCATTCTTATCTGTCCAAAACTCAGAGGTCAGCTATACTTTAATACCGATGGCTTCTTGTGCCATTCACTTGATCTGCTCAGATCTGCTTCATTCAGATTCCGAAACTTCCCTTAGGGTTCATGCAATGAAATTCGGCAGTCTAAATGGGCCAAAATTCGGAAGTTAGCAGATAGTCGTGACGCCCCAGGTCAATCACGTATGTGTTCGAGCCACAGACTGCAACATAGTTGATAAACGCTGAGGCACCTGGCAACGCAATAAGTGAAACAGATTCAATAACAAAAATGCATAGGTATAACAGTCCGAGAGACAAATTAAGAGCTAAAACTGCAACAAAAGAATTCATCCCTTCTGAATATAACGACTACAAACTGCGGCAGCTTTTATTTGCCGCTTCCACATTGCGCCATCATATGTTAACATCCGCAAAGTGGTCGTTGGGACTAGTCAAGTTTTGAAGCGGCGTTAATCACCACCTGCTAAGATTAAAGAGCTCTGTAGGAAACTATATAGACAACAAAAACAGCACAGAGGTATAGTATATATACTAGCTGTGAGGCGAGAGCGCCGATCACACTCATACTCATACCCTCACCACATTTTTCATAGCTGTGGTGGAATCTTTAACCGTTTTGGTACAGTAGGCAATAACTAAAGAAAAAGAGCAGTTGGTATCAATTCGCCATCATGGTCCGTGGTTCCCTGTATTAGTTCGCTGACCAATCGCAACAGTAAATGAAATCAGCTTTCTGACGGTTTGCCGTATCAAACAAGCCAGAGACATTAAAATTCTTGAGCTGGTAATTTCGTCTACTGTTTTTTTTTGTTTTGATAGCAATAAAAGATATAACAGGGGACTACTTTTCGTCACGGAGGAATTATGTGTAGCGGTCATTGCAGACTTCACTTGTATGTGACTATATAGCCTATACCACCCTAATGAGAACCAAATTCATGGAGCACTCATTTGGCAACACCGACCTTTTTAGGTCGGCAGTACAAAGACCGCTACTATGCGATGAAAGTTACTGAAACTGAAACTTAGATATATCTGCACGACTTTTAAGAGGTTGCTCATAAGTACAAAAATATTATATTCAAACTGACTTCAGCGTTTGTTGAAGTAGCTGTATAGTGGGGTACTTAATTTCGTGTGCATTAATGTTCTGTTAAACAGATTTCATGCTCTCCGAGCAGCGCGCGTTGAATTAATTGCCATCTTTCTGCGCAGAAAATTTACGTTCTGTTAAAAAAAAAAAAACCTTCTGGCCTGAACCCTGCGGGTAACTATGACACCGGAGTCTCCTCTCCGCGCCTTATACCCCGCTGGCTCAAAAAGTACGCGTTTGGTTAGGGAGACAAGTTGCACAGCGCCACTGCATGGTAGCCGGCTGCCCAGTTTATAACTAGATGGCGTCTCCGTCACTTCCGACAACTCGTCGCAGATGGCACCTGGCTGTCGATTAGTTTCCCCGTCACCAGCGCACCCGCGCTGCCCGCGCGCTCGTCTACGCTGGTGGCGCCACTACACGGATGGCGGAAAAACTAATCCGTTACGCAGTTCCTGGGGCCAGATTTCGCCGAGTGTCCACTCTTTATCAGATTTCTTTATCTATGGGTGGCCTCAGAGCTTCGCAACATTTTACATCGTCACCCGTTATACAGACCAACGTCTTGCTTACAAACAAAGGGGACGATCGCTGATGCCGTACCGGCGTCGGCCAGTGGTATCGTCTGCGCCGTTGTCTGCTGCAGCGCGCAGTTCGCTTATCATGCCGTTTGAAAACTGCACGCCATATATAGCTGTCTAGGTTGTCTAGTTTGAACGACAGAATTTGTGAGAAAATATAGCGCACGCGTCATAATGTCGGACTACACTAGAAGCTTGCGCGATTGTAAAAGAAACACCCAGTTGATTGGGCGCACAGACGTTGTGGGAGGTATACGCCTGGCGTCACAGCACACATTTCTCGTGACGTTTTAAAAAGATATCAGCTTCGAAACGACGTTCCTGGCTTTTTCGTGTTCTTCTTATAAGTATACTCGCCAGCTGCTAACGAACGGCTGCCTTCGTAGGTGCTGTGTGAAATAAGAAAGTTATTATGGAAGTTCTGTTTGCGTCTTTTTCTACGAGCCGCGCTCACGCCCGATGCGCGCCACCTAAGCACTCGTATATTGTGATGTTTTAAAAATACACCGGATTTGAAATTACGTTCCACACTTTCATATTCTGTTCTGGGGTGTGCTCGGTTTTTCGAAGGCACGACTTGATAGATTCCGTGTGCAATCAGAAAAAAAAAAATTGAAAGCTTTTTCTTGCATCTGTTAACCTAATATGGGATGTGCGCCCGCTTCCTCCAGCTAGCGACCGCAGCGCCACCACATCATGCTTAGGTCAAAGATGGTGGTGTTTGTCTATAACCTTCTTCCTTCCCCTTTCCCTCTCTCCTAGTGCAGAGTTGCAGGGCAGATAATTATAGCTGTGGCCGATATCTCTGTTTTCTTTGCATAGATATATAAGTAAAGTTTTTTCTCCCTATGTGAAGAAGTCTGCTACAGTCCATCACCTGCAAGGCACGGTGGTGGTCTTTGCGATATAGTCTGACGTTGGCATCACTCGGCTTAGCTATGCTCGGAATATGTCTCAAATGCGAAATATTACGAAGGAAACTAGCCTTGCTGTTGGAAAGTAAAAGCGCACAGACCACGAACAGTGTATGGCGAAGGAACTGCATGCGCGATTGGACAGGCGAGGTGCTGCAATCCATGACATCAAGGTGGTGATTAACTATAAATCGTGCCACCGCAATTACATTTGTGTAAACAACGTAAAACCAGTGAACAGAGCGATTGGCAGCTCTGCACGAATAAATCACGCCCAAGTTATATATCTCTGGAATATAGCGACTCACCGCAACTGAAACACAGAATTTAGCCGGCGTTTAAATCCGCTGACCTGCTACTCAGCGCGGGGAAAGGTGTCCGGGATATAAATATGAAATGAGAGAGGTGTAAGGAACTGGATGACAAAATTCACTGTATAATCAAATAAAAAGTTCATGGCGCGTCTCTGCTGCCTATGGCAGGCTAAGGGTCCTAATACACAGTCGAGTGTTAGAGGCACTTAAGTGAGTGATTCCATATGATGTTCGTAATGTGCAGGCTCCGCTGCATACGCTGAGACATCGGCCAGATCGAAATGAATCCGAAGCATTTTGCGGTCACCAGTTTTCCTCTCTCCATTTATTGTTGTTCTTTTAGCGACTGTATATTCAAAATAGGCGTCATTCGTGCTGGCGTTGCGTTGAGATTATGGTGATTCGGTGCATGGAGGCGAAGTGCAAAATTGCTTGGTTTAACTGAGCTTTATAGGTGCACGTCGGAGAGGGGTCTGTATTCGGAGCATTCCTCTGAACGACGCGTCCTTTGTTACATAGCTACATACATGTTTAAGGTGTGCATAAGAGAGAGACTGTTTGTTATTATTTATGCCGCGCGCACTACATGCATCCGACATGTTTGTACTTTTGAAAGCTGGTCTAAGAAACTGTCTTGTGTTAGTGCCTAAGACAGATTCACGCGCAGTTGCAAAGAGCGCAAACATCGCAAAACTCCGAAAAACATGCGAGTATAGCAGAAACAATCTGTCTCTTTTTACACGAACGCTTCCTGTCAGTGAAGTCCCTACAGTTCCGCAGCGGAAACCGCACAGTGTATACGGTATTGATATGCTTGAGTATCGGGACCGAGGTCTTCACCGTATGACGATGAACTCTGCAGACGACGGAGGGATGCCTTCAGGAGGGTTGGTAAACTTGAAGGTTTATTTACATATTTACAAGGGAAGCAGAGAGACCACAAGTCAGAGATGAAGTGCTACATATTTACAACAGAAGCAGGGAGACCCAAAAGTCAGAGATGGAGTGCTACATATTTACAACAGAAGCAGGGAGACCCAAAAGTCAGAGATGGAGTGCCGTGAAACCAGCCAAATCGCGGCTTAAATACAGTGGATATTCTCTAGGCACCTAGCTAGGGAAACCGGTGGCTGATCAAGCGTCCAATGGGCAGACACTCTCTTCATAGTCTCTTCCCTAACCCCGTGACCGCTCCGCCCCACAAACACGTGCACAGGCGATAAGGAATCCTGGCGCCTTGAGGTCCTGGAATCCTGTTTCCGACCGGTTGAGCAGGTGCATAAGGTCGTTGGCTTTGTAGGAGGCGGTGATCCTCTCCGTGTAAAGATGCGTCCTGACGCCCCCGGGCATTCCAGAGGGTAAGATGAATCAGCCGTGTCCGCCCCCGCTTTGTCTGGCCGCGCAAGTGCAAGCGAGAGAGGCGGGTCCGGTGCCTTTGTTCGGGTCTTTCTGCCGGTCCACGTGAGGGCGCAGTTCGGGAGAAACGCCGCATTCCATACTCCGGACGACCGGATGAGAGGCCTTTCGTCACAGCTCACAGTCGCCAGGAGCCGTTCCTAATCCTCTTCTCAGGACGACAGCACCTTTGGGTCAAACATAGTTCGATGGCGCCTGCCGGGCTCGTCTGTTCCCGCTGTCGGGGCCTCCCATCATAACAGTATACATACATCTAAAATGGCGCACTTTCTAATCACCGCGTTTCATCCGCTCAGCACGCCACGGACGCGGCCGGCGACAGCGACCAGGCGATGGTGGTGATCGAATCTCGGCCGATCGGGCCAGTCAGTGATCGAAAGGGTAGCGGTGCACCACCGCTCAGGTGACCAGAGCAGCCGCGATCGAGCACGCGCACACCGCTGTCGCACAGATCCGTTTCGCGCGGTGCAGGCCGCGTGTGCGCATTTTGGCCCGCATGCGATCGAGCGCGGCGGAGTGCGGAGAATGCGCGCGTGTGCTTGAGCGCGCGTTCCGCGTGCGCATATATATTTGGATGGAGCGCGGCCAAGCCTAATTGGGCGCATCCCAAGCGTGCGCCAATTAGCTGAACGCTCGAACGCGTGCGTGAACGGTGAGCGCAGCCGGTCGCGGCGCTAACTTCGCTTTTTTTTCTCTCTCTCTCCTTCTTTTGTGTTGTCGACTCTTTCTTCTTTTTCTCAGCCCATCGCCGCGACGCAAACCCTGCCAGGAAATGGCACACTGTGTATATATATATATATATATATATATATATATATATATATATATATATATATATATATATATATATATATATATATATATATATATATATATATATGAAGGCAGCCAACAGTCACCGGAATCTTTATTTTTTTAATGTGTAGTGCTGATCAGTGGGATAATAATACTTACTTGAATCTATCGCGTAAAGAATATTTCTTATAAAGCAGCAGAAAAAACAACCATGCCGCCGGTGGGATTCTACCCACGACCTCCGAATATCGCGTCTGGTGCTCTTACCAACCGAGCTACGGCGACGGCTGTCCAATCTGCTGCTCTCGTTGGTATTTATGTTTATTGGGTGTAAGCGAACCTTGAGAGTGTTCACCAGCGCCACCCTCGTCCATAGCGGCGGGCGTAGCACGTCCTGTGTTACTGCGAGTGTGACGTGGAACGTTAACGACGAGGGCGGAAACTGTGCGAGAGCCCTCTTATGTCACCTAAGGCATCAATACTGCCAGAACTATATATATATATATATATATATATATATATATATATATATATATATATATATATATATATATATATATATATATATATATACATACCTATACTGCCCTTTTGCGCCGCGCTTTGTATTCAAAAATTGTATATTTTGGTCGATCGGTGCCGCCATATTGGGCCTCTGAGGTGGAAGTTCATTGCTGTAGTTGTTATGAAAACAATCTGCGTGCGAAGTGCAAAAGAGTCGCAACGACGTGTGCATCACAGCAAAGTGGGCGAGTTGGTATTGCATCTTAAGGTATACGAAACAGCGCAACAAACACGAAGGACCAGAAAAAGATTCCAGGATTCCGTTCTCGTGCGGCCATTTCTACGTGGGCCAAACAGGCAGGTGCCTCATTGATCGCCTGCTGGAACATGCTAATTCTTTGGGAGGCTCTTGTTCATCAAAGTTGGTTGCACATTGCAAATCCAGCCTGTGCACGCCGTACTTTTGACAACACTGTGGTGCTGTGTCGTCATAAAGAGCAACTAGTACGAGAAGTGGTAGAGGCGTATCATATCTTCACAGAAGATGACTCAGCACTTCGATGGCCTTGTCTAAGCGCGAGATATGGCTGATGGAACAACCTGGGAGCCTGTATAGGTGCTAACGTTTCAGCAGTTGTTATTTTTATTTCTGTTTAGGTTGTAGTTTGTGATGATGACGTGAGACTCTGACGCGGCGATTAGAGATTACAAATATGTGGTTTTCCGATTAAAACAGACAGTCGTAAGTCAGCGCGTGTCCGTGTATTCTTTTTCTGGTCCTTCGTGTTAGTTGCGCTGTTTCGTACCTTATGACGTGTGCATGCACTGTTCAGGACCGATGACAAGTATTTCAAGAGCGACCAGTCGGCCACAACCGTGCAGGACATTGGTCTATTTGAATATACAGGATTGCACTCTGATGAGAAGACCGTGTGATCGCTGAGCCATGCCTGACTTGTCTCAGTTGCCTCCCTTTTTAATCGATATCTAACCTCGTGGGAGGAGGAAATGAGCTCAAGCCTACGAGAGCACTGTATATCTGCCCCCATGCAAATATGTCATATTCCTGATATGTACCTAGACTTTTTGTAGACTTTTTGCGCACGACTGTACGTATCTAGACTTTTTGTATACATCAATCCAGACATGACATTTTCGTATAAGAAACGGCTCCTCGCGCCGCATAATATTGTCTTTTTTTTTAAGCCGATTCATCTGCAGACCTGACCTCTCTTCCATCACTGCCGATATATCATACCTACACAGCTACGAATAGCGGATTTAAAGTTGCAGCGCCTTAAATAAGAAATAAAGGAACGACGCCAAACAACCGCGCGAAAACCCGCGGTATAAAGACCAGCGTTAAGAAGACGCAGCACCTTGAGCAATGGTATTCGATCATCTTCCACTAACGTATTCGCTACCTCCTCTTCAAACACTGCGCAGCCGTCGGACGCGATACATACATGCAGGCTATCACGAAGATGCCGCAACATCTGCCTGCAGCATTGCGCATGCCTGCACTCGCGCAAGCGGCGTGCATATATGCCTCTATACCCTTACGCGTAGGCCCCCCGCATACGCGCGCGGCATGTAATACGTATTCAGCGCTGCTCGTGCTCAAAGGCTTAATATAATGGCGGCGCGTCGCACGCACGGGCGGCTTCGCGAAGCGCGCATTGCAGGCAGCGATCTCCTTTCGCCGCTGCTCGAATCCACGGCGCGGAAAACGCGCCTGCGCTCGTGTGTGTGTAGGGGAATATGCAAACGGCCCTGCGTCCATGCATGCATGCGTTCGCGTATATATATCACGCGGGCGTATAGTATATTTATCGAGGCCTGCACAGCAGCGCTCCGCTTTGCGTGGAGGCGGTGCGGGCATTGTGCGGCGCCGCGGCGTCATGCATAGATAGAGGCGTCGTCGTCGACGATGTCGGATCAGCCTACGCTCCCCCCCCCCCCCCCCCCTTTCCTCGCACCCTCTCTCTCTGATTCACTACTCCTCCCTCCTTCGCTGTCCGCGTGTTCTAAACGAATCGCTGCGAGGCATTTACCTCGATACGATCGATTCTCGCGGAGCACGCATACATATAAATATAAGCCTTCCGGCTCGCATCGGCCACCTCCTTCACCTCCCTCGCCTTTCTTCGTTCCATCTGCGCTGCAGCGGAGTCGAAGGAGCCAGGAGTACCGTACTTATTCGGTTATAAGCAGCGCTCGCGGGCGAACTAGAGAATATGATGGAGGATGGAGAAAGGATGGGGGCCGCCGCGGTGGCTGAGTGGTTATGGCGCTCGGCTGCCGTCCGGAAAGACGCGGGTTCGATCCCGGCCGCGGCAGTCGTATTTCGATGGAGGCGAAATTCTGGAGGCCCGTGTACTGTGCGATGTCAGTGCACGTTAAAGAACCCCAGGTGGTCGAAATTTCCGGAGCTCTCATAGCCTACGGCGTCTCTCATAGCCTGAGTTGCTTTGAGACGTTGAACCCCTATAAACCAAACC
Organism: Amblyomma americanum; assembly: GCA_030143305.2. Lineage (NCBI taxonomy): Eukaryota > Metazoa > Arthropoda > Arachnida > Ixodida > Ixodidae > Amblyomma > Amblyomma americanum. Next base: position 65,452 of record JARKHS020009774.1, read on the forward strand.
AAACCGGAGAAAGGATGGGGCTTTAACAATGGGTCTTGTCGAGTCCCATGCTATTGCAGCTGCTGAAGTGCTGATTTCGGCGTCCCTTGAACGCATTTTGGCTGAAGCTTTCGCGCGTCGCGTGCCCCCGATGTGTAATGTAGAACAAACGCAGGTTTGATGCTTGTTGGGGCATTAAATGTAACGAAGAAATATGCTTGAAAAGCATGACCCGAATCATTTACCAAGATGCGGTTCCGAAAGTGTGCGTCCAGGGCGACGTGGCGTACAATAAATTAATTGCACGCATGACAAACGCAATGGTGCGAGAGAGCTGTCTCCCAGCTAACACCAACAGTCGTACAGGTAATGTAGACTTGGTGCTGTCACAAACGCTTTTATGTTTTAGCCACATGCGGGAGAAATTCAACAAGGTGCACATTGGAGAACCGAGCTTCGCATAAGGTTTGGTTACAAGAAGCTGTCGCTGATTGCTAATGAAAAGTGGAAATTAAAATGCATGCATGCAGTCACGAACCAATACGTTCGCTAGCTACCTCTTTCAGTGCATATATAAACTCTACCGCGTGCGCGAGAAAAGGCAGCCCTGCCGTGCCCTCGTTCGAAAGCATAAATTCCGACGCGGTAAATCTCGTCGTATATCCTATAGTTGCAGCTGCTAGCTCAGAGTCTCGAATGGAAGTGTAGTCTACAGCAGGGCGATATACAGAGCGGTACTCAATTTGCTGACCGTGTACATAAAAGTCTTCGTTATAGAAGCTTAACTGACCGTGTTGCGAATTTGTATCCTTTTTTCACCATAAACGCTCGATGACGTACTGTGAAGCGCGCAACAGATATACTGTGCTTTTATACTTGGAGAAAAAATGAACCAAATCGCCATCCATAACTCTCGCCGCGGAATTTGCGGTCTTGTGGCCATTATAAATGTCTTCATTGCGCAAACTCATGACCGTGGGTTTTCTGTTATTTTTTTATCTATAGAAGCCTAATGGGGCCAAAATGCTTTGTCGGTCATAAAATTTGCCATTGGCGGATTGGCTGGAGGGAAGTAGCGTCACCAGACCGGAATTTGGCGTCACTTCCGGTAACATTAATGCTGTCGCATTGCCAACACATTATGCAATTAGGTGTACCCGTCATGTTTTTTTTTGCCTTACACGATATAGGTATATAGATGGGGCGTTGTGAAGCGCACGAGCAATATATATATATATATATATATATATATATATATATATATATATATATATATATATATATATATATATATATATATATATATATATATATATATATATACCACGAGAGCAGCAGATTGGACAGCCGTCGCCGTAGCTCAGTTGGTAAGAGCACCGGACGCGATATTCGGAGGTCGTGGGTTCGGATCCCACCGGCGGCATGGTTGTTTTTTCTGCTGCTTTATAGGTAATTTTCTTTAAGAGATTTATTAATCTAAGTATTTTCATCCCACTGATAAGCATAACACATTTAAAATAAAAAAAAATTAACGTTTCCCAATGCACCTTGGTTTCGGTGACTGTTGGCTCCCTTCATATATTTGTCAAACGGGCCCCTCATTTCCTTTAACTTGTCTGCGAATATGCATCTATATATATATATATATATATATATATATATATATATATATATATATATATATATATATATATATATATATATATATGCATAGAAAAAAACAACAGAAGGAGAACAAAATCCAAGCAAGCAAACTGCAGGCGCACAGAACGGTGAGAGAGCGTGTGGTATAAAGCCTCTTTCTCGAAGCTGCTTCTTCCTTCCATCGTTCTCTTTCCCCGCGATTTGTTCCTTCTCGAGGAGCGCGGCGGCAGTGATCGAACACGGAGGGGAAAAAAAAAAAGAAGAACCCGCCGGGCGCGCAAAGCCGCTCGAGCCCAGCCAGGCGGAAGGGGTGCGAAGCCGGGGATGTACAGTTGGCGCGCGTTGAAGACGAGATTGCCTCGTCGAACTATGCATGATGAGGAGGAGAGAACTATACTTCCGCCCCCTTCTTTTCATGCACTCGCCCACTTAGTTTTCTCTTCAAACTTTGTTTCGGAATGTCGCCGTAACTTGGACTATAAGGTGTGTGCTTCTACCGGCAGATATAATATGCGGACCTATAGCATCTTCACACCTTGGGAGTTCCACGCATGGTGCGACGCAAAATTAAAAAAATAATAATAATAGGTAACAGCGCACTAGGACGGAATGCGAACGGCAGAGACAGACAGCAACGTGGAATCGCATCTGGGCATACTTACTGCTTGCACGAGAAAGGCTAACCAGATGATGATAATAATAATAATAATAATAATAATAATATAAAAATAATAATAATAATTGGTTTTTGGGGAAAGGAAATGGCGCAGTATCTGTCTCATATATCGTTGGACACCTGAACCGCGCCGTATGGGAAGGGATAAGGGAGGGAGTGAAAGAGGAAAGGAAGAAAGAGGTGCCGTAGTGGAGGGCTCCGGAAAAATGTCGGCCACCTGGGGATCTTTAACGTGCACTGACATCGCACAGCACACGGGCGCCTTAGATCGTGACGGAGAAAATCGATATGACGTAAGAATAAAAAATAAGCAAAAAGCTGCCACGTTTAAAGCTTCACGTGCAAACTCTATATAGCGTGAGCCAACGACAGAAACGACTCAAAGTCGAGCACTAATCGCATGTCACGAGCTGCTCAGTTCGCAACTGCGGAAGTGCTGCTCCTTGAATGAGCTGAACTATATGCCTGTAGTGTGTGTAAGCCACAACTCTTTGCTTCACTTGGACAGTATATTATCCAGCACGTGCTGTTTAGCGTAAAATTTTTTTCACGTGCGGACGCTTGTATCTGCAGGGTAGATTGCCAGGGTTTATATGACAGCACCATGGCTATAGTATGTAGCGTACCATTGCAGAGAATTCCATGTCGTCGCCATGTCGACATCATGTCATTATACCTTCTTTGAGGTCAGGATGTTTACTTGGCAGCTAATTAAAATGCGCCATATGTAAATTGATGCTGGCAGTTCTCTGTTTGTAGCAGAACAAATCATTCAGGGTCACATTAATGATGTTGGAAGGATCGATACAACAAATGGTTTAAATCATTGGCCTGCGGAGAGATCGTGAACCTTTTCTCCGGCTGGTATATACAGAAGCATAGCGGAAGATGTCGTTTCCTCCAACTGCTATAACGCATCCGCTCTTGTGTCCCGCGGATTCATGCATGCTAGTATGTGGGCCCAACGTTTTGCCAGCATATCGATTTTGTCGTTTAAAATGTACCGAGCATACTCATCCTTTTCCGCATATAGATTGGGGTAAGCGCAGCCTTTGGGGATGAAGCCATAGTTTACATAGCGCCATTCCTTCGCGCGAATCCCGCGTTAGTCTTTCGTTGTGTACGTGTTCCCCTTATACCATTGTGCATGCCACAGAGTAACAAGCTGCACATCAATGTGTGACTCCACTGTATACGCAGCTTATGATTTTGTCAAGTGTGCGACGTGTTTCCAAGTGATTCCATACGGCCAGAAAACGGATTTTAAAAGCGCATAGGCGCTGATCGCAACTGTCCCTATAGATATATATCGTTCCACAAAAGCATGCTAATCAAACAGGGTGTTTCACTTAAGGCTTCACGCAATTTTTAAAAATAGGCTCCTTGAGTTAGAAGAGCACTTTTTTTTTCGGCATATCATGCATTGTCAGCGGTGTAGTACACCAGAATACAGCTAAGACGTGCTAACTAGCAGGCTGGTTAACTAATATTGAATTGTTAACTTTGTATATATTACTGTTAGGCTCCTTAATTATTCATAGACGTGTAGCCCACGGTAAGTAATATCCATATCAGTTTTTAGAATTCAGAAAACGCGAGTTACCCTCGGTGCGGCTACGCACTTTGGCTACATCGTGCCAAAATAGCATGCGCTTTCGAGAAGCTTGCAGGCAAAGCAACCTCTCCAGTGCACGTAGCTCGTCGAAATAGCCAACATTTGCTGGGCCACAGCGCCGAGGGTAGCCGCGTTTTCTAAATTCTAAAAAAAATGATATGGATATTACTTACTGTGAGCTACACGCTTCTCAATAATTAAGGAGCCTAACATTAGTAGATAAAAAGTTAACTATTCAATATTAGTTAACCAGCCTGCTAGTTAGTACGTCCTAGCTGTATTCTGATATAGTTCACCGCTGGCAATGCTTCTGAAAAAACCGTTCTCTTAACTCAAAAAGATTATTTTTTAAAAATGTGTAAAGTCTTAAACGAAGCACCCTGCATATACTGCACTTCGACAAGTAGAGAGCGGCATTTCTCACGCTGAATGGTTACGAGCGAGTTCAACACCGGCAGTGTATTTGTGACCATCTCATTTTGTCTTCCGCCTAGAACTCTTTATCGAATAGCGACTGTCAACAACGAGCGTTGGGCTTCACGCCCGAATATTTCCGAGAAGTTCCATATATGTTTGAAATCAAGAACTCCGAAGCCGTGCGAATTTTTTGCTCGCTCGTCAGCTGTGCATATACGTATGCGTGGCGAGAATACAGAGCGGCTGGATGCGTCGCAAATGATGTCCACACGTCGACAGTCACAATAATAATAATAATAATAATAATAATAATAATAATAATAATAATAATAATAATAATAATAATAATAATAATAATAATAATAATAATAATAATAATAATAATAATTGGTTTTTGGGGAAAGGAAATGGCGCAGTATCTGTCTCATATATCGTTGGACACCTGAACCGCGCCGTAAGGGAAGGGATAAAGGAGGGAGTGAAAGAAGAACAAGACGAATCGCTCACCCTGCATGTCTACACAGAGCAGTGTGTAGGAATTCGGCTTTGTCGCACGTGTACGCATTTTAGCCCCCGATACGTGCGCATGTCAGAAGGGCAAAGGTTTCAAGCTCAATCGTTGTTACTGCTCAGTTTCGATCGGCGGGGGATTGCGCTGAATTTCGCATGCAGTCTCGCGTTCCGGAAACCTTCGTTTCCGGGTGCTGCATGCTCCTTTCCGCGGTATTACATGCGCCCAGCGTATAGGGGCCGCAGAGTCGACGTTCGCACTCCGCATACCGAGCGCGTTTGCATGCATGGTTACGGAATCCGGAAAAGGGAGGCAGTGCTGGTTATAAGGTGTCTCCGAGAACAGCTTGCGCCGTTCAGCACGCATGTGCCGCCGAGCGTGAAGCGAACCGCAGCGCAAGATTTCTTCGTGTTGTTTAACAGGCCGGAAACAAAGAAAGGAAGGAAGAAAGGAAGGAAGAAAAAAAGAAAGAATAAGGAAAGAAAGAAAGGAAGAAGGAAAGAAAGAAAGGAAGAAAGAAAGAAAGAAAGAAGGAAAGAAAGAAAGAAGGAAAGAGAGAAAGAAAGAGAGAAAGAAAGAAGGAAAGGAAGGAAGGAAGAATGAAAGAAAGAGAGAAAGAAAGAAATAAGGAAAGAAAGAAAGAAAGAGAGAAAGAAAGAAGAAAGAAGGGAAGATAGAAAGAAAGAAAGAAAGAGAGAAAGAAAGAAAGAAAGAAAGAAAGGTGACTCGCAGTGAACAACTGTGGAATAAAAATTTCAAAATTAGAAAGGGATAGCGCGTGATGAGTG